>CAUYSK010019333.1:0-97657 GCA_963575035.1 Avahi laniger | reverse complement strand
TAACCTCTGCAAAGACCCCATCTCCAAATAAGGTCACATTCTGAGGAACTGGGCAGTTAGAACTTCAACATGTGCGTTTTGGGGGATACAATTTTACCCATAACAGACTCCATCCTGAGCTTTGACTCTGAGGCATTATCTCCTCAGAAGAATCGCAGCTATAGCTCTGAAAAGTGACACGAACCCCTCCAGATGTTCGAGAATCTGGTCACTCAAAAAATCACCCCTGGAAAGAAAGGTCCTAAAATTCAGAGTGCCAGGGTGACTGTGTGATTTATCATCCAAACTGGGACACTGGAGAACAAAAGGGGCCATTAGCCAGATACAGGCTGGGCCACAGGTACCTCGCAGCACCACCACCTCCTCTGCACAGACGTTTGCCATTTTGAGAATCCCCAATTTAAAACAAGTGCATTCCCGCCAATGGTGCTGTCGTCTCCCAATGCCTGATGGTCACTGTGCAGCGCGTGGCGTGATGACGGCGACAGTCGTCATTTCCGAGCAGCCCATGTGCGCTATCCCTTTCCGTGTCGTCTCACTTAATCTTTGTAATATTCTCCAAGGTAAGTCTTATTTCATTTCACAGATGAAGAAAACAAGATCTAGAGAGAGTTAGTGATTCAATAGAGGTCACAGAGCTACTAAACAGAAAAGCCTGGATTCCTACCCAGGTGACCCAATTCCCAAGCCTCTCTCTTTCTCTCTCTCTCTAATTCTTTGCAGAACCATGTTGTTCTCCTTTCGCAAGCATTGCAAACAGACCACCTTGAAATGCAGCACACTGATGTGGAGGAACTTTTTTGAGTCTTCATTTGCATCGGCTGCAAACCAAAGGATGAGCCCAGCAAACATGCCTTGTGGAAGGGCTGCTGCTCTTGCGTTGATTCTACAACTACACATGCCCAAAGCGTCCTCCATGTGGAGAAATGCTGTCCCAATACATTTTAGTAAGTTGCCTATCGTAGCGTCAAAGAGAATTCTTTTGAAAACCTGGACGATTGAGCACACATGTTGGGTGAAGTAACACAGGTTTAGCGAGCTTATACCTCCCACGTGGCACCTGAAGCCTTGCTTCTTGTTCTGCACTTGGGGTCTTGCCACCCTTTTCTCACAACTTATCCTTTTAAAGCTACTTATAAGTCTGAGTTCTGGTACATGATCACACAATAGAGCACTTAGCAGGGGAGATAATTATGCCCTTTGACCCAAGAAAAAGGATTAAGTGATTCAATTCATATTTAATCGTTTTTATTTCATTCTGATGCAGAAATCCATTTCCTTCAGAATGAAATAAATGATTCAATCTACCTCCAGGGAAGAATTAAGGTAAATGCAATTGCCACATAAAACCCAAATGGCTCAAAGTAATATTACATATTTCTAAAAGTAGGCAGTTGAAGATGGAAATGAAACTTAATAATAATATTACAAGCATGCACTGGGATTTTATTGTAAGTTTATTGTGATCATAAATATGCAATTTACATGCTATATATGTATATTTCAATATTATATTTTGTTAAATTAGTTCAGCATTTAGTCATTAACTTGGTGGTGGTATATTACTTATATTCCCTTTGCATTACATACTCGACTTTTGAGACCCACAAAATGAATTAAAAATCAGTTCTTTACCTTCACAATATATTCTAAAGCTGAATTTTTGTTTATTTCTCAGTGTTTTAACCACTTGGGAGGTTCTTTGGCTTAAGGCACCTATGACAAATTGAATCTGTTCTATACTCTGTGTGTGCTTGTAGGGGTGTGTATGTGCGTAAAATTGAGGCTTTGACATGGAAATTAAGCCATAAATGACTTAATGACTCACCTAATGAGTTACAAAGAAATCAAATGACTTCCTTCCCTGAATTCCTAGATGAAACTTCCAGGACAGTCTATCCTATTCATCACTAGGGAGGCCCCCATGTTGTCTGTGCCTGAGCTGCCATCTCCCAAGTGCATGCTCGATCAACTCTTAGGCCTAGAGCTCAGGAAGGTTGCCACCGCAGCACCCTGTGATGAGTTAGTCTTCCCTCCCACCCTTCTTTCCCTATGTGGTTTCTGTATCTCGTCTCCCTTCACATCTCCACGTTTCCCTCATGGCTGATACACGTGTGCACGCATGCACACACACTATTATGAAGAATTTAGGCACAGGGCAGCCACCAGTTTCCTAATTTTCTCTTTCCAAAGCGAAGTCAAATAGGTTAGGCCAATGTATTTTCCCTTGCTTTGAACTACCCTGGGTCTTCCTAGGAATTAACATGAATTTGCAAGTGTCAAAAAGAGACTTCTGCTCAGTTGACTCTGATCCCATTGACTCCATTAATTCTTAGAGAGAATCCTATTTATGTTAAGTTCCATTTAGTGTAGGCTTATCACACAGGCTTTTTTACAAAAAAAAAATGTATCAAAAGGACTCATTTGGAGTATTTATTAATACACATAATGTTCTGAAACCTCATTATAACATCATTATAGGATTCAAGTCACACAAATGCACAAATACAAAGTCTTCTGGGACTTTTGTAACTAAATTTACTTGGTTGAAATTGAAGACAGGTCAATTAAATAGTCACAAATTGAACTGTTATATCCACAAATGTATGCTATGTCTACACCCTTGCCACATAATAGTGAAGGCGTCTGGGCAGTCAATAGCGACTACAGATTTTTTTTTACAGTCGGGTTTGGGGTGAAAAACTGAAATGTGTGGTGCTGGGGAACCACATCTGCATGGCAAGCACATTTTTTATTTAGAATATATGTTACAAATTAATTAAAGTAGAAGCCTTCTATTTCCAGATGCTTTCCTTCATGCCTTATTAATAGAGAGACGTGTCAAGGGTTTACATTGAAAAATATTATTTCATTTACTTGGGGTGGTTGGAGGATTGATAGATAACATTTGTGTGTGGGATTCAAGTCTCCTTCCTACATTCAAGCCACCCCTTGGTGCCAAGACTAGTGAAAGTGAAAGCAATTTAAGAAAATAAGAACCAAACACAAAACTAAATTTTTGACCATGTGAGCTGTTTGGTTCATTCATGTCTCTGATTCTCCATCCCCACCTCTCATACCCTGACAAATATCTAGAAGATGATGCAGTCATAAGCATAATATCATTATGGAAAGAGGAAGAAAGTGTTAAGCCTTGGAAAGAGAAAAAATTCATAATAATGAGCCCTGACTTAAGCATTATAAAAGCTATTCGTGTAACAAAAACATTTGTACTCCCTTAATATTTTGAAATAAAAAGATGCATGCAGAAGACCATATTAGCAATGTGAATATAGAAATTCCCCCAGAAATTCAAAGAATATTCCAAATGTAGTGACTGTTTTCTCCCACTCCCCTATGCCGCTGAACCTAGGGATGCCAGAGGTGTCTGTCTTATTCATTGCTAACCACTTCCAGTTCATTGTTTCTCCTTCTTCCCTACACCACGCAGACTTGCTGCTCATATTTTTGCCCACACCTACTCCTTGGCCACAGACAAAGCCTTGGCCACTTTCTCTAATTACTTAAAAATTCTAGCTTTTGGTTATTGGCTCAAAATTCATGGATATTTCAATATCCGTGTAGATAATCCTTCTTATAACTTACCCTTAATGATCCTCTCTTCCAATTTTCTTATTCACCATCCCCGCTTTAGTCATTGACTCCTAAGGTCATACACACCATAAGCCTTTTTATTACCAATAATGGCACCTCTTTTATAATAATAATTCCAAGCACCATGCTCTTTGACTACCTCCTCTCTTTTCAACTGACTCCCTCTAGAACTTAGCTCAAACAATTCTCTGACCCCACTAAGATAAACGAGCCATTGATTCTACTACTCTTTCATTGTTTTTCTTCCCCTTCTCATCCTTATTTCTCTCTTTACTCAATGTAGATTCTCTGGTCTTCCATCACTAGCATCATCATCTTCACAATCATTATGTCCACTGCTTTATTCCTTCCTTTCATTGTATGCATGTGGAAAATCCTAACTGTGCATCGGTTCAACCCTGCATCCATGCAGCGGAATGTGGCTGGAGGCAAACAAAAAACAAAAACCACAAAAATCTAACCCACTGTGCAGCCTGGTCTCACTTTAAATTCATGACTGCCATCCTCCAGTGGGTTCTCAGAGTTGCCAGGTAATGCCATCTCATGTCCCTAGTCTATTTACTCTATCATTCTTCTAGATAATTATTTCATTTCTTCTCTCTTTCCTTAAAACTCTAAAACTTCCCCTCCTATCTTCACTCTCAGTTAATAAACTTTCTATATCACTGAAAATTGTATCATATATTCCCACTACCACATTTACCCACCCACTAGTTCCTGTATTTATACACTTTAGTGTCCGCCTATTACTGTGGGAAAAGTGGCCACGATCCAATCTGTCCAGTCCTTCAGATTGTGCGATAGATGCCTTCTCCTCTCCTTTTCTCAAGGTTACCACTTTGGCAAATTTTCTCTCTTTCCCTGGAAGCTGTATATTTCCCCCTCCATGGGAACAGAATGCCATATATAAACATGCTATAATGTCCTCAGCTAAAACAAAACAAACCAAAACGCTTTCTTGAATCTACTTTCTCTCCATATACTGCTTTATTTCTTTTTCTTTACTGAAAAATTCCTTCAAAGAGATTAACATTAGAGTTTACTTATTTTCCCACTTAATATGTGCTAGTGGCTAAGGAATCTCAAGCAAGTTGTAAATCAAAAAATGTGCAGCAACGTAAAGGGGAAAAGGCAGGAGAAGATGAGGTGTTTCTCAGTCTTAGCCTGTCAGACTTGATAAAAGTTGCTGCCCTTCTCATCTCTCTCTCCATGCATCATCATCATTAATATTCTCATCCATAAAGATCAAGCTTAAAAAGAATTCAAAATCTAAAATTCACTTTTTATTTCACCAGTGCTTTTTTGTGAGATATGTATTTTATCCCTAAACATTGAACTATTTGGTAAACCTTATCAGCATTTTGTTTGGTGTAAGCCTTTCAGGCAGTTTCATGAAAAATGAACTGAACATCAGGGCAGGCAAGAAGAAGTGTCAAGACAGAGCTCATTCTGCATTTATTATAGCACTTTCCATTAGAAATTTTTCTAAACTTTTTGAAAAGACTGGGTGTATTCATTTGAGTAGCTCCTGGAATACGATAAGTCATAGGAAGAATATTTATTCACTTTGCTTACAGTTTTCTTTAAGCTTGGCAGCTAAAATGAAATCCTGCTTTCATAGCTTTTTTTTTGATGTTTCTTGAAAGAATATTTTAAAACTGAATGTCACTCACCTTGATGTACAAGGGAGTCAAACAGAAAGAAAAAAGATCAGAACAAAATTTCATGAATAAATGGAAAAAATGGAATAAATTGGAAAGTCAAAGAAAACTCCCTAGTTAAAGAACAAAACAAAAAAAATCCTTGGACAATTGAACTTCCCAGGGAAGCCGGTAATGAATTAGCCACCCTTGAGAAAGATGTACCATAGAATTGATCCAGATGTCACTTCATAGTCTCATGGGAAAAGAATAGTGAAAATGGTTTTATGCCCCTTAGACATTTTGCCTCTATAGTTATAACATTTCACAATGTAACTGGACACCTGACTAATTCAAGAGTCCAGAAATTAGCATACTTCAGTAGTCAAGAGACACAAAACTGCCAGTGAAATAGAATCTTTCTTGGAAAAACTATGGGTTTTTGAAAAACACTTGAGGGCCCCCTTGATTTATACTTTTGCATTTTATGTATATATAACTTCTGTATTTACTTATTCATTTTTTCCCAGAAAAATTCAGCATCAAAGTCATTCCTTGAGGCCATGTATAAAAATGTGAAAACCAAGTTTTACAAGAATAAACAAAAGCCTTGTGTATCTGAGTGAGCTGTTTGAGGCATGATTAGGAGACGCTGTCTTTAGAAGTCCTTTTAAATGCAGAGCTAAAAATTGCCTTAAATATCATCATTTCTAAAAACTAGAATTATTTTTATTTCTTGTAAAAAACTGATGTTCTAACGGTTCCTGAGCGCCCACCTTTTCCTCTTGTTCTCTCTTCCCTAGGTGTACTTCATGGTGAGAAGAAACAATGGTGACTTTGATTTTTTTTTGGCTAGAGCCAGTTCCCTCCTCTTTCCTTTGACACTTCTTGAGTCAGCAAAAGCCTTTCAAAGCCCTGCCTGAGCTGGGGCCTTACAGCTAGCAGAGGCCAGAGTTCTGGCAAGAATCCAGTTCTTATCATTCAAAGTCACTGTTGTTTTTTCTCTGTAGGGGATAGGAAAGGGAAGACAATTTCATGCATTGCTTGCAGCCAAAATAAGTCGTTATTTTCTCTCTGTTCAAATAAGATCTTTTCCAAAATTCTCTATCTATAAAACTTTATGTAAATCTTGAAAAATCCTTTCTGCAGAAACCAGATTTCCTGACAGTTGCTTTGTATAATTCATTGACTGGCTGTGTAGAAACCTTTTATCCAACATAAAATGTTTCTTCTTAAAATCTTTGTACCAAAGATAAAATAGAGAAAACCTATTTATAAGTCCCATGCTAAATCTGTTTTTACCATCTTATTTTGATAAAATGTTGCAGTCATACAAAATGCTGTAAAGTAATATAACATACAACTGTGTTTCTAAGACTCCGTTAAGAAATAAAATATTGTAAGTGCAGTGGAAGCCTCCTAGGTACTCTCCTCTCCACTTTCCACCTAACCCAGAGATAACCGTTGTCCAAAATTCCGTGTTGATCGCTCCTCCTGTGACTTTATACTTTTCATGTGCTAAATCTTCTGAACAAATTTAATGACCAAAGTCAAAGCACGTGAAGCAATATAGCAGAATACAAAGAGACTGTGTATATGGCTGCAAAATGGAGAGCTTTACAGTCTCTTCCCACTCTAAAATTTTGATTCTATAAAATGTGGAAAACGCAGGGAATCAGCTAATTTGTTTTCATAAAACCCAATACCAAGTTTGAAATCCAACCCAATCTTTCCCATTTCTTTATTTTAATTTGATTTGCATTTATTTATATCCTTCATATTTTTACATTGATTGAGTAAATTATTCTTAGAAGTTTTAAAAATAAAAAAATCGTCATGTTCTTAGGGATATAACTTCTTGATTCCTTCTCATTAATTTTTCTTTTCTTTTTTTTAATTTCAGAGTATTATGTGGGTACAAATGCTTTGGTTACATAAATTGCCTTTGCACTGCCCAAGTCAGAGCTACAAACGTGCCCATCCCCCAGGCAGTACACACCATATCCTTTAGGTGTGTATTTACCCATCCCTCCTCCCCTTCCCACCCACCTGACACTCTGAATGTTACTTCCCATATATGCACATTAGTATTGATCAATTAGTACCAATTTAATCGTGAATACATGCAGTGTTTGTTTTTCCATTCTTGTGAAACATCACTTAGAAGAATGAACTCCAGCTCCATCCAGGATAATACAATGGGCAGTTCACCAATATTTTTTTATGGCTGAGTTGTACTCCATGGTATACATATACTATTTTGTTGGTTTATACTTATATGTTACAGCTCTCCTACTAAAAGCAAATGCCAAAAGCACAGTGAGCATTAAAGACCTTGCGAGGTTGTGAATTCAATTTGTGTTGTAATTCACCTGCGGATTAGACTCTGAGGTTGGTTTTCAAAACTGAGGCTTCAGAAGCAGTGGCTGCGCAGGGCAACAACTTTCCCTGGACTTTTCCACCAGCTCCCCTTTATGGTCTCACTGTGGTAGCTGGACTTGCCTAGAGCCCCAGATTCACTTGAAGGTTCCAACTTGTCCACCTACACCAGTGCTTCAGAAGGGCTGGCTAGTGACTTTCCTTTGCATCAATGCCCACCTTTTGGAAAACATAGTTATAACTTAGCCAAGATGACACAGACCTAAAAGCCTTCTAGTCCCTCATTCAGGCCTGCAGCTGGAAATTTAAAGGCTTACATTTATTTCCCTCCCTCCATGTTTATCAGTGCACTGAGAAGCAATAAACCAACCCAATCTTTATTTCTACTAAAATATTATGTGGTAGAAACTATTTGGTCATTTAAAGGCTTACATCCTATAAGTGATTGATGTAAGTAATGACAGCTTGCAATACCATTCCATGGACAATTAGTGTCCCTATACCACTGGCCACAAAGTCACTGATGCCTTTAAATCTAATTTTGTTAGAGAAACATTTGCAGATTCCCATACTTATGGTTCTGTTCCCTGGAGCCAATTATGACAGATAACTACTAGCCAGGATTTAGTTGAGGAAGCAGAAGCACTGTGAATATTATGGAATAAGAGACTTATATAGGAATTTGCCCTACGCAATTGTAGGAAGACCTGGAGACATATGGGTCCAAAAGGAGGAGTGGGAGGATCAGAGAATATTCACTAAGCAACCCTCCTAAAGCCAGGCACATCCAGCTGCCAGGTGTGAGCATGCAGGAGGGCTGGTGGAGAGAATAGGAAGGCCAGTGTCTCTGCATTTGTGGGTCACCTGCAGTCACCACTGGTCATGAGGCCAGCTGGCAGGCAGAAGAACTGGATGTGGAATGGGGGAGAAGGAAAACAAGCTGGAACCAACAGCACCTCTGCACCTATCTTCCACGGCGTCGGCGTCTGACCGTGATGACTTTCAAAGAGTAATGGCTGCTGCCATGTCTGCCATCTCAATCTTGCGCCAATTCCTCTTTTGACCAATCTGAACCTAGAACCGCATAGAAAGGGGATTCTGGGAAGTAGAGTTCCAGCTTAGCCAAGTTGATAGAAAATGAAACCACCACACGTTATTATCTTCAGTTCCTGGCTTCAATTGCTGACTCAGAATCCGTCCTGTACACTCAGATTTTCTCATTCGTCCTTGGGACTTGTCTACTATTATTTTTGTGCTTACTACAGTAATAACTGAGTTATGTCTACTATTTGTTTATATATCTTACTAGGTTTGTCCTTATTTCTGACTTTCCCCCAAATACCAGGCTTTCCTAGTCTGTGTATATTCTCTCCAGTATCTACCTTAGGGGATATTTGTTATATTTGTGGCTGCCAGCATATTTTGAACACATTTTCCACACCATGAGTTCTTCCATCCCAGAATATAAGCTACAACCCACCTTCCTAGCCTCTAATGATCTAGGTTTTGCAAACCAAAGTCTTCACCATCATGAGACTGGAATTAAGATTTTGGAGGCAGCAATAGCAGAAGTCCCAGTAGTTATGTTCTTTGCTGAGCATTCCCAGGGAGAGATGTGGTACCTGTTCCTATAGCTTCAGAGACGTTGCAGGCACACCTACAAGCATCCTGATGTTGAGATTATATGCATGATTCTTGGATGCACAGTCTCCAAGATGATTCATTCCATAAAACTCTTGAAGGTTCTATGAGTTACCTAATATTCTTGGGTACAGTGCTTCCCAAACTTCAGGGTACATATGAAGCAGGTCTAGAATGGGGCCTGGGATTCTGTATTTCTAACAAGCTTGTAGATAATGGCAAAGCTTCTGGTCTAATTGGTACAGGCCTACACCTGTTTTCAACTTTGCTACTTTCATGCCATTGGTGATGAGACCAGAGTAGTTGGTGATAAGCAAGAACTCTAACTGGCAAAGTCTGGTAGCAGTGGTGGGAGTCCCGGCTGCAGATCTGGGGAGCCCTGGTGTTCCTGTGGTGTTAGTGAGGTGAACTTTATGCTGCAAAGAGGACAAATGTGACTATTATTTCCTTTCTCCCTTGAGGGAAGAGGAATTTCTTACAGAATTTTACTTGTTATTTCACACACTTCTAAATATGATTGGCAGTGCTGGATGATCTAAGGTTTCAAGTTCATCTATACGTTGTTGATTCCCACATTTCTATGTACGTCACAAAACTCACCCCTGAACTCCAGATTTGTATACCCAACTGTCAATTCAACATCTATCCTGGGAAATCTCTTTTCTATTTTAGATTTAAAACGACCCAAATAAATCTCATGATATCTTCCCTGCCACCGTCATCTTTGGATTATAAGCCTTCTGTCCCACCCTGTTTGTCTTTCTGCAGCACAGCAGCGAAAGTTTTCCTGATAAAACACATTGTTTATGTCACTCCTCTGCTCACAATGTATCAGTGATTCTCTTTTTCTCTTGGAGCTAAAACTCAAGTCCTTTAATGGACTTTCATAACAGTCTGTAAAGTCCTACACAACTTGGCTCTTTGTCAATGTTTGACTTTATTTTCTATGACCCATTCCCTTTCTCTGCTTTAGGTTTTGTTCCTTGTACTTATTACCATATATCACACCATATATTTCATTTGTTTCATATATTATTTTTTTTTCTCGTTAGAATATAAGCTTCAAGAGGCAGAAATTTTGTTTATTTATTGCTCTATCAATAGTGTCTGGTAACATATCTGGCACATAGCAGGTGCTCACTGAGTATTTGTTGAATGAATGAATCCACCGAAGAGAAAATGGGTTAGTTTTAGATGCACTGACCAAAAAGAAGTGAGTTTCAGGCCTTTCAGGCTGATATAGTCATAAAATAGGAGTATTCAGGCCTACTGGATAAGATGACACTGATTGGGAACATTTCTTTACAGTAACAGTTACTCAGTACTAGGAAATGTGGGATACGAGATGTATAGAACACAGTATTTGCTTCTAAAAATTTATAAAGAAAATTATGAAGAAAAACATCTCCACAAATAACTGTAATACAAGGTGGGTATTGGTGGATGGGGCCTTACAAGAATGTGCTATAAGAAAGTAGTCAGTTTCCAGGTTCGCATGGGCATACTACAATGGAGGGGTCACTTTTAAAGCCTTATTAAATGAGATGATACCTGTAAACACAGAGCCCAATTTAGTGATTGGTAACCATTATAGGTAATAGCATGTCTTTTTAATAATGCCATTAGCAGTAGGAGAGGAGCTGAATGAAAGAATGCCTGTCTCATAATAGGCATTAAATTACCATAATTTCTCTGATTAGTTAAGCAATACTGCTTATTATATAAAATTGGGAGGCTGAGAAATGTCAAAAATATTAAATGAAGGAATTGAAATTCACTGATAATTCTACTATTCAGAGTCAACCAATTATAACACATATAGATGAGATCATATGGTATATTCTATTTTGTACTTTATTGTTGTTTAACTTATTTTATCTAGAATATTTCCTTTTATCAATAAGCATCTTTTAAACATAATTTCAAATGCTTGAAAAATGTCTCATTTTATGTATATTATGTAAATTATTTTAATTATTCTTCTATTGTCGGATATTTATACCATTTCCTTTTTTAAAAGTAATAAATAATACTATCCACTTTCCTATTATTTCCTTAGAATGGATTCCACAAAATCATAATATTAAGCAAAGGTATGATTATGTTTAAAGCCAAAAATACATGCTGTTGTGTAGTACACATCTTCTAAAAGAGGTTGTTATACCAATTTACTTAGTAAGTGAATAAATAAATAAATAGAGGTGGACATTTTACCAGTTATGTAATTAGAAAAATGTACATTTCCCACTTTATAGCACTGGCACTCTTAATTTTGTATTTCCCATTGACTTGATTAGCGTCCAACATCAGCTCCAAGCAATAATTTCACTGTTAGGAAGAACTCATAGGTGACACATTGAATACTTTGGAATATGTTTCTACTTTGTTCACCTCGTTTATACTTAAAACCAGAAGAATTTCTCTTAAATGACATAGTGTGTGTATTAAAAATGTTTCCTCTGAATCAATGCTACGTTCTGCTGTTAAATCATTTAAGGGAGGTTGTATGGTAAGAGAACACTGAATCCCCAGTGCTGCCTCTGGGCACAAGCAAGCTTGGGAAGCCTCATAATGCCAAAATAAACTCCTGCATAATGGTATAAAGGTCTTCTCATCTTCAGAAGCATTTGCCAACATCAATCCATTAACCTTCGTGCCATCACTGTGAGGCAGACATAGTTAGTTAGGAAAAACTAACTAATGATTATAAGGCCCCTTTAAAATAAAAATGGTATTTAAAATCTGAATACTGAATTATAAAAAGTAGGTAAATATTATTGTCTCAGTTTTATGGACTGAGGAACTGGGTCATGGGTATTAAGTAATAAGTAATTACCCACTGGGGACAATATAACTAAGGGCACAGAAGAATTCATAATTACAACTCAAGTATCCTCCAGTCTGAAGTCTGGCTCAGAGATTTGGACCAGGCTTTTTGGCAATGCCATTAGGTACTGAGAACTATTAGGAATGAAAACTAATAGAAAAGATCAGATGCTTGAAAGCAAAAGATTCATAGTTTGTATGCAAAATACTCTTTATGTTTGGCTATATAAAAACAAGTTGCAGTTGAATCCATAATAGGACCATAGCAGAGTTCCCTCCTCTGTGGTTCCATTGCACATTAAATACATTTATATAACAGTAACTCTTCCTCATAATAATAATTTTGACATTTGTGTTTCTCATAAAGATATCCTTGAGATCAGGAATTATACCTTATGTTTTGTATCTTTGATACCTAGCTTAGTTCTTGGTACATTGTAAGTATTAAATAAAATCTCACTGAATGCATAAAAAAAGAATAAATAATTAGAAATATGGTACAGGCATAACAGTATCTGATTTCAAAATATATTACAAACTATAGTAATCAAAACAGCATGGTACTGGCACAAAAACAGACGCATTCAGAAATAAGTGTACACATTTATAATTGATCGATTTTTGATAAAGGAGCCAAGAACAGACAATGGGAAAATGAAAGTCTCTTCAATAAATGGTACTGGGAAAACTGGATATCCACATGCAAAAGGAAAACATTGGATCCTTATCTCACACCATATTCAAAAATAAACTCAAAATGGATTAAAGACTTAAACATAAGACTTGAAATTGTAAAAATACTAGAAGAAAACATAGAGGAAAAGCTCCACGATGTTGGTCTGGACAATGATTTTTTTTTAAATATGATCCTATAAGCACAAGCAACAACAAAAATAGAAAAATTGTATTGCATCAAACTAAAAAGCTTCTTCACAGCAAAGAAAACAATTCGTAGAGTGAAGGGACAAACCACAGATGGGGAGAAAAATATTCGCAAATCATTTATCTTTATATCTGAAAAGGGATTAATATCTAAAACATACAAGGAACACAAACAACTCAATAGCAACAAAATAAACTGATTTAAAAATGAACAAAGGACCTGAAAAGACATTTCTCAAAAGATGACATTCGAATGGCTAACAGATGTATGAAAAGATGCTCAATATCACCGATTATCGGGGAAATGAAAATTAAAGCCACAATGAGATATCATCTCATACATGTTAGAATGCTTACTATTAAAAAGATGAGAGACAACAAATGTTGGTGAGGATGTGGAGAAAAGGGAGCACTTGTACACTCTTGGTGAGAATGTAAATTAGTATAGCCATTGTGGAAAATAGTATGGAGGTTCCTCAAAAAATTAAAAAGAAAATTACAAAATGATCCAGCAATCTCAAAAGGGTATATATCAAAAGGAATTGAAATCAGTGTGTCAAAGAGATATCTGCACTCCCATGTTTATTGCAACACTATCCACAATAGCCAAGATATGAAGTCAACCTAAGTGTTCATTAACATATGAACAGATAAAAATATGTGGTATATATGCACAATGGAATACTATTCAGCCTTAAGAGAGAAGAAAATTCTGTCAATTGCAACAACAGATGAACCTTGAGGGCATTAAGTTAAGTGAAATAAGCCAGGCACAGAAAGACTAATACCACATGATCTCACTTACATGTGAGTCTAAAATAGTTGAACTTACAGAAGTAGAGAGTAGAGTGATCGTTAACAGAAGCTGGGGTGGAAAATGGGGAATGAGATGTTGTTTTTTGTTCTCTTTCTCTTTTTCTTTCTCTTCACTCTCTCTGTTCCTTCCTTCTTCTTTCCTCCTCTTCCTCCTAATCTTCTCCTCCTCCTCCTTCTCCTTCTCCTCCTTCTTCTCTCTCTTTCTCTCTCTGTCTCTCTTATAAATGTAGGTTTCAATATTATTCAGTTATGGTGAGGACAACAGACCAGGAGGAGACAACTTTGTTACTCACAGTTCCCGAGGCGAGGGGGCCTGCCATGACGTACAAGGCCACATGGGGAGTCACCAGGGACAGTCAGGGGTCAGAGGAGCAAGGGGAAACACAAAAGCCTTTATTGCAGTTTCTATAGGAAGGGACAGGACAAGAAGGGTAAACAGTCTTAAGATTGGCTAGATGGAATAATTTCAGTGGGCTCTGGGCCATGGAAGTGGTCTCTAGCTGTCCAGTCACTGGCCTTGGGGTGATTTAGGGCAAGGGGATGTTCTGGCCTGCAGGAGACCAATAAGAGGGGAGAGGTGTGGAAGGGATGTGTATTTAGGATTGATTTGGTTTGTGTATCAAATGGTTTTCCCAGTCAAGTTTTTTGCTATTTCTAGGAATTAGCTAACCCTGGGAAGGGACTCCCTCCCTAGGTCCTCAAGGCCTCAAGATGTCAAAACATCATAAAATATAAAATATAAAAATCATGACTAATATATTTCTCTTTGTTTATATATATATAAATGTATATGTTCATATATGTATATTTTATATGTGTGTGTGTGTGTGTGTGTGTGTGTATATATACACACATCAAAGTTATAGTCAGTGTGGAAGAGGACTCAATACATGGCTCATTTAGAACCTATAGCAACAAAAGAGAAATGAAGCTATGAAAATACACTCTAGAATAAGCATGGAAGATTTCAAACTAAGTTCCTTTCTAGAACTCCTTTTTTTTTAAAGAAATTTTTAATTCAGGAATTAATGATTAAGTTTCAAAGGATTTCAATTGTTTTACTATAGTAAGACATGAAAAACAAGGAAAAATCGGAACCGATCCAATGATCCAAGGGGAAGCAAAAAGGCTCAGAACCTGTCACTTCTATCCTTAAAAGATAAAGGAGATTTGCAGTTTGATCTTTGAGCTCAGGAATATGTTTTTTACAAGAATAGGTATGCTGATCCAAGTATCCAGGAGTGGCAACTACGGTGTAGCTATATTATCTTAACCCCCTCTCCCCCACCAACAATGGTCCCAGGACACTTTATGATTTAGCAACACATTTGGGGGTAATAACATAAGCATGTGATTAAACAAAGGCAGAGGTCTAGGTTTTAGTTTGTTGAAAACCTTTGAATAATGTTCAGCCAATATGAGGCAGAATATATCTAAATGTCAGCTTTCTACTCACAAACATTAATAAGGAGTAACAAGGAGAAATTGAACCCACTGAGAAAATAAAAATCATTCCATGTTTTCCCTGGCAGAGTAAATTATAAATATGATATACTGGTTGAACTTTTTTCCCCCCATTAATACACATTTTTGTTCCAGGAGGCAATATCCATGATTGGAATACCAGCTGCTTATAAAAGAGGATTAAAGATAAGAAAACATACTCTATATTAAATGAAGGATTAGTGGGGAACAGGCTAATTTTAAAAAGGTTTCACATAGCCCTTTCTCTGAAATCATTAGGAAATAAACCATGCTCATTTAAGCTGCTTCATCTATCAAATTGTACCTTCTCAATTATATTGCATATTGCTCCTGGAGGGGGGAAAATGTGTTGTAACCATGATAAAATGGTAATAACTGACATTCCTATGAACTTCTGCATATACATCACCTCGTTTAATGCTCAGAACAATTGTATAATCCACGTTATGAATTTTATTTTACAGATGATGAAAGAGAGGGTCAAAGGTTTACATGACAAACTGGAATTCAAGTCCAGATCTTGTTGATTACAAGTTTCATGCCCTTTCAACCACAATATCCTGCTTCCTTGCCCACTGGAGGTGTAATACAGATGGGTGTTGAAATATGCTGAGTTGGACTTCAAATTTTGAAGGAATTCCAAGATTACACAAAGATTTATTTTCCTTAGAAATCTTTTTCTTTTAAAATTTAAAATGAGCATATGAACAAAAAATGGAGTTGGTCTCCAAAACACTGGTAATTTTTGACTTGTGATAGGCGAATAGAACTAAGACTAGGAGGATCCAACTTTCCTTGGTTCCTTTAAAAAAAATGTCACCCTCTACCTTCAGTTGTACAGCCTTTCTGCAGCTGATTGGGGAGATATATCAGAGCCTCCTGTTTCTCTTTCCCTTTCTTACCAATCCAGAGCCTAACCCTAGTATAGTCATTAGTGAAAGAGGGAAAAGTCTTTCCATCTTTGAAATGTACCCAGAAGGGAAAGAAAGGATGGAAAAGAAAGGATAAGACCTAGTTTATTCGTCTTTGAAGACAGATCATTTTTGCTATTGGACTGGAAGATGTCCTTAGCAGAGACAGACATGCATAGCTACTTCTCCATCCTCTCCTATCTCCTAGCACAGTTCCCCAAATGCTTCAAAACCTAGTGATTATTCCACCTGTTTCTGCCAGGTGGTACTAGCCCCATTACCGGTCTGACAGTTGCTGTTATCCAATGGCTGCTTTTCTTTGCTAGTCAATCCCCTCCTGAGACACGACTATTGTGGAGTGGGTGTGTAAAGAAGTATTAGAGAGATCTTGAAGCTGAAACACCAGGGAAAATCGTTTTTCCTAGAAAATATATCCTAGGCACAAATTATTTCCTTTGTTAAATTATTGCTTTTGATAGAAATAAATATAGCACAGAAAACAGTAATTTGTATCATTTTCTTTCTGATCCCAAAAAGCATTAGAGTATTTCTCACCAACCATTCTTGTGACTGCCAAACCTGACACTGTTGACTTTTTGGTATGAATCAGTGACTCGAGGCAATGACTGTAATCCAGGTAGGCACTCTTGCTTCTAGAATGTTCAAAATGTAGATAATGCTAATATTTTCTTTGTGATCTCTTGCAAACTGTTATGAATGGCTGTTAAATTCCTTAGTCTCTTCATTGGGAAGGCCTGGAAAAGGTGCAGTGGGTTGTGGCAAATTAGAGGATCAATCCCAGCAATAATAAACTCTTATATCTGCTCCTTTATGGAGATTCATTCACTCTTTCATAGAGGAGCAGATCCCCTCAACATTCCTGCTGGCTCTTAAATTTGATGATTCTATGGCTCTAATATCACTCTTATGTCAAAATCTCAGTTGCACAGCTGGGCTAAATGAACCTATCTTTGATCTATCTTTGATTAGATATGGACTCCCATCCATCTCGAATTTAGAAAAAACATGCTTTTCTAACATGCTCCAGAGATACTCTAATAAACCTAATGGCAAATCACCTCTCCCAGAGGTCAAGGGCAGCAGCTTAATGCAAAGCTCGAGCACTATTGGGATTTAACTGTGGCAAATGCCACTAATGCTGCTTTTGGCAAAACCTTACTCATAAAGCACTAAAATGATGGCCTGTGGGTTTTATGTCCTCAGGATGAGATGCAGCTTGCTATCCTCAAGGAACGAAAAAAATGAGTAAATTTTTACTGATCAGGCCAAAGGGATGTGGAACTAGTCATAGAAAACTAAAATAAAAGCTAAATCTATTTTGATGATATCCATGGCCAGGGAGGAGCATGAGTGCAGGGAAGGAGAGCAATTTCATTTAACATTTGCTTCCCTGAGAAGTAAAAACTAGGTCAACTGGTAAAAACAGCTCTGTACATCTAATGTGCTATCGGACCATACCAGTAGTTTTACAAGATGTAATCTACTTATATAGGAGTCACTGTAATAAAAATTCTGAATTTTGGATTAATGGCCTATGGTGCATGCATAATTTCTCACCTGATATCACTTCTAGGGTTGATTTTTTTTCATATTGCACCTGGCACATACAATTTGAAACCTTTTCCTTTAATTATATTAACTGTGTAACTTCAGTTTTAAGACTAACACAGTTAAATATCTGAGTTTATCAACTAGAATTTTTAATGGTTAGATATGCATTGAACATTATAATAAAACATTTGGGACAAGAAAGTTGGATAGGGGTGGGATGAGTGGGAATGATATGATGGAATATAGTCACATCTGATTAATTATAAAGAAGCAATAAATCACTGATACAGCTGAGCGGATAGTCCATTTGGAATGAGGCCTATTTGCTTAAAACTCTGAATTATGAGTTTAACTTCTTAGGTGAAGTGAGGTGGCTTAAGGTAATATGCTCATCACACTTGTTCAAAGCCACCGGAGGAAATTAGTGAGGCCAGAAACCACATTTCTAACCTGTCTTCGACATGTTAATAGAATTAAAAATTTGACATTTCTCATATGTCAGTTAAGAATGAGAACGGCAGTAGAAGTTTGAAAGACCAGGAGGGAACAGTACGTGCAACTGGCTTCCAGGTATTGGCAAGTCCACCGGGTTGGGTAAACACGCAGGGTATGTGCACACAGTTTATATTTAAATTAGTATACTGGACTAAAAGTGTCATTATGCATGTGGTATTCTTTATCTCATTCAGAGCTTGACACATGTTGCCTGTTGATGTCTTTAGGCAGGAAAATGGGCTCAAAGCCATCTTTTTTGTTTTCCAATATCCTGATGATCTGGTGAAAGTCATATAAGCTGAGAATAGGGACATTGGACTTCTTCATGGTCTTGATTTTCAGGCTAAATATCCTTATTTCCCTAAATTAGTAACCCAAGATGAAAGATGATGGCAAAAGCTTCAGTAAGCAAAAAGTCATGGCATATAAAGCAGGCTATAGTTAGCTAGAAAGGTGGGGCACAGAATACTTTTTAAACACCGTGAAATCCTCAATGATTATAACTCTTTATGTCAAAATATTCAGGGCTGAAATTACCAAAACCCACAAGAGCAGGTGTTCTGAATGATAATCTAAGGTATAATTAGAGTTTCTGAAGAACACTATGAGATGCAGTTAATTAAAAGAGACTATATGGTTAATCATGGAATGATTTATTAAAAAATTAAAAATAGACTGACATGGTATAAAAATCCCTATTTTTTAAATCTCTATTTTGACTAAACATAAAGCTGAAATATATTACTGCTTTGATTAAAAGCTGTAAACAATTTAGCTATGTCTTTAAAATGCTATATAATTATCTCATTTTTTATGATATTACACCTCACTATTTACATAATATGTAGGTTGTTTCCAAGGTTCACAGAAACCACACTAAGCAGACAGATTACAGGGGTAAGGGGTAGGACAGTGCTTTCAATTCCACTTGGATTAAAGGATTCAAAAATGTAGAATGAAATAGAGATGTGGCCCTCTCCCCTTGATATTCATAACCACTTTGGATATTCGTATTTAAACCACTATAATCTTTTTATGTGTCTATCTATATAACTCCTTAGTCACCTCTTTGATTTTTTTCAATTCCCCCCAAAACTGATCTAAACCTCTGTAATTATTATGAAAAGAATTTTAATGGATGATGGAGGGTGCCCGTGTGACAAGTTAGAACAAGTTAGAATCTTGCAGAGTTAAGACTTCATTTAAATACTGGTATGTGGAAGCAGGGATCACACACTGTTGATAAGGGAGGCATCAAAAGAGTGGAGCTGGAAAGAAGCCCAGTGAGATTAAGCAAGTACTATGACCTGAACGTGTTCCCCCAAATTCGTGCGTTGAAATTTAACGGCCAATGCGATAGTATTAGAAAGTGGGGCTTTTGAGAGGTGATACCGTCATGAGACTGGAAGCCTCATAGTTGGCATTAGGCTCATAAAAGGGCTTGAGGGAGTGGGTTTGCTCTCTTCAACTGTTCTGCTGTGTGAGGACACAGAGTTCAAGACACCATCCTGAAGCAGAGAGCAGCCCTCACCAGACAGCAAACCTGCCAGGGTCTTGAATTGGACTCCAGCCTCTAGAACACTGAGAAATAAATTTCTGTTGCTTATAAGCTACCCAGTGTCAGGCCTTTTTTATAAAACAACACAAATAGACTAAGACAGCAACTTTCCCAAAATTCCAATATAAAGCACTAAATTCACAGGGAAAATAATTTGATCAGAGATCACTAGCTTGGCAAAATCTATGAGAGAGGTACATTTAAAATACTGTGGGGTTCAAGAAAAAGAAGATACACATTCAGTAGCAGAAATGAAAAAATCATTGCGAAGACAGTGGTGACATTCTGTATGGCCTTTAAAAACAGGGATTTAGAATTTTCAAGGGTCGAGATGAGGTCAAGAGAAATGACAAAGGGAGAGTATTCTATTGCAAACAAAATGACCTGGTGGCAAGAAAGAAAGAATCCATAGGAGCAAGGTTTTTCATCCTCCACACTGCTGACATTTGGGGGCAGATAATTCCTTGTTGTGGGTCTGTTATGTGCATTATGAGAGTCAAACCAGAAGTTGTTACATCAAGTAAATTGGTAAGTGTATCTTTCCCTGAAGAGCAATGTCAGTATGTCACTTTCCAGAGTGCATATTTTTGGGTGGTTTCGAACATCATTAGACTGAAAAACAAAAATCATAGATATCTTCAAGAGCCTTTATGATATAAAATCATTAGCTGAACAAATACTGTATGACTTAAGTTTGTCTATGGAAGGGCTGACAGGAGACAAAGCTGTGAAGGCAGAATGAGGACATACGATTTTACAAATATTACGGTCGGTCAAGGATGTGGGACATAGAAATGGAAAAGACACGGAGCCTGCTTTCAGAGGAGCTATTAATAACAATGAGAGGGCAGTGAAGGTTATTAACGAGGAAGGGACAGATGGAGTTTTACGCAAAGTATATCCCATCCAACCAGGAAGAGAAAGGGGGAGGGGGCTTCACCGCTTCAGTTCCAGGGACTGTGAGAAGAAGACTGTTCGGGGAGGCAGGAAAGCCGGGGTACAGGTTCTCAAGAGCCTGTGTCTGCCTGGATAGATGAGAGACTCGGGGATCTCCCTGCAGCAATCTAAGAGGGTGGGTAGTACTCAGCCACAGCAACTCCATCTCTGTAACCTGTGTAAATGGAAGGAGAGCCAGAGTTTATAATTTCTGAGCTGTTTTCCAATTTCTGTATGCTGTGAACTGAAACCAGAATGTTCCAGAGACCCACAGAAGGGTCACAGAAAACAGCTGAGTAGAGAGCCAGTGTGACCCTGCGTCTGGTACAGTCACAATAAGTGACACAGTGACCCCACAACATGGGCTACAAGTGGACAGTGTATGACAGAGGCCAATGGGGGAAATTAGAAGCATTCGAGGCAGAACAAAGCAGCAGGGGAGATGACTGGGCTGGAGTTAAAAGTGCAGACTTCAGCAGCAGATGCAACCAGAACTCCCAATGCTGAGACCAGTGAGGGTCCATTGTCACCAGCTCAGGAGGCAGTCCAGGGAGCAGTGAGGATACACCATCCTGTGCATGGATGCCATCTAACTCTGCCACCATGAGAAGGTACCACGAAAATTCCATCTGGGAGAGGAGCAGGGAAGGAAAGATGGACGTATGAGAGATTGAACACATTTACCCCAAGAAGCTGCATATTACCTAAAGGAACCATTTAAATTGTTCCATTGACTAGATGGGACTAATAGTAGGTTTTTTTTTTTCCTGCTACCCTCCTAAGCAGGACTCATGAGTAAAAGTCAGAGCATTATTGGAGAACAAAAAAAAAAAGCTACATATTCTTGGCAAAACTAGAAGGCAGTGTGAGTAAATATGACCCTATTTTATACAGCCACAGCTTGATACAGAATAGGCATTTTAAAATGGTTGCTGTTATTATAGGACCTGATAACTGATTGGATTTGGGAGACCAAGAGTGGGAATAATCACAGAATGTACTAAGATTTTGACCTAAATAATGTGGGAGAATGAGGGCACATTTATCACAAATATGGACATTAGCAAGACGAGTTCATTTGGGGTAAAGATATGGCGCTACAAAAACAAGAGGATTGATGAATTCTGGAATATGGAATAGTTAAGAGTATGAGTGCATAAATATAAAGTGCTGCATATTTACAATGTTAAGCAGCAGGGGGTCCCGAGGATCAGGGAACAGATTATTTATAGGAATTGGATCTGAAGGAAGGCTAATGAAAGTCTTGGGGAGTGAGTCATAGCTTTTATTCTTTCCTTACAATTGTTGGCTCCAAAATGTGGCTTATACATGAACTGCTGTTGGAATTTTTGTAAGTGACCAATTGCAAGAAATCTTACATAGCCATAGTTTGTGACTGACAAAATAGTAAATGCTCAGATGAAATTTAGGTTATTCTTCTTCTTAATTTTAGAAGCAAACTAATCTTCTTATCCTGTTTTGATTGCTCTGCTCCAATGAGGAACATTTAGGGGAGGGTTGAGGAGAGCTGGGGTGGATAACATGGTCTCTTCTCACTCTGTTTTGTTCCTCTCCTCCACTTCTCAATCTTCTGACATTACTCTTTCTTAACACACCTGGGGAAAGTTCTGTGTCTCCATTGCAAGAGGTTCAAAACTTTGAAAATTTAGGTTGGGATCCTTGGACCTCACTTACTCTGTTGGCATTTACATTTACATTTTGGTTTGATAGGCATCTGCTCGTGTGGGCCTTGGTAAGAGTAGTGAAAATTGTAAAAGAGAAAACTAGTGACCCAATGTAGGAGCAAATGAACAAATTTTACCTATTATTTGCAGATGGATTGGCGAATCTGGAAGTATGAGTGTGTGTGTGTGTGTGTGTGTGTGTGTGTGAGAGAGAGAGAGAGAGAGAGAGAGACTCAGAAGAGATCTTTGTTACTGAGCTTCCCTGGCACCAATGTTCTACTCATTTTTTTTTATTTTGCATGACACATATGACTGATAAACTCATTTTCTACTCTATGGCTTTGAGGCTATGTGGAAAGTGTGAATGATTCTTAAATCCATGCTAAGCAGTGAGAGACAGGAAAAGGAGAATGTTGAGAGTTGAAGATGGCCCCAGAGGAAAATACTATTCCAGGAACCTCAAGAGTGATAAAAGATCTAGTGGTTGAAAGCAGAATTGAGTCAATGGAGGGGGTCCAATGGGAGGGGCTGAGATGGAGCTGGAGGGATTAGTGCAATTTAGAAAATAGAGGACAATTAACCTGCATTTGGGGAAGGCAAAGACATAAAGTGTAGCTAGAATGTTTGTACCCTCACAATACCTTGGAATAATAATTAAAAAAAAAAAAAATAATAACACTACCACAAACAATCTTATAAATGCTTTTTTTTTTTGCTTTTGTATGAACCTAATCACTCCTTCTGTGTATATTTGCCCAAGAATGGAATTGCTGGGCCATATGACAGGCATATGTTTACCTTTCTTAGATGTTTTCCAAGCAGTTTTCAAACACAGTTTTACTACTTTACATTTCCACCAGCAGTGTATGAGTGTTCAATTTGCTCCACCTCCTTGCCAACTCTTGGTACTTTCTGTCATAAATGTCACCTATTCTGATGTGGGGGGGGTGTGTGTGTGTATGTGTGTGTGCACGCGTGTACATATGTGCAATATTTCATTGCATTTTCTTAATGAGTAATAATGTTGAGTGTCTGTTCATATGTGTATTAGCCATCTGGATTGTGAGTTTTAATTGGTAGGATTTTCTAGAATTCTTTTTTGCTACCCTCTTTATCTTTTTACTCTCCACTCTCTCCACAATTCACCTTATCCAGACCCAGGGACGTATTACTACTCATACACCAGTGACTCTCAAATCTATACGTGCGCCCAAGACCTTGGTACTGAGGTCTAAGCCCTTATATCTAAATGTTCACTCTATATTTCTTATTACTTCTTTACCCTTTTCTTTTTGACTCTGCTTGTCTCCCTCCTTGATTGCAATATTAATGTGAAACCTGGAGACACAGCAGTTATCTTGTGATCATAAACATGAAGGCAGAAGCCAACACATTAAGAATGGCAGAGACAAAAATGGAAAAAAAACCTAGGCCATTGGCAGCATTGTATGTATTACCATGCCAATACTGCATAAAACTTGACATCTTATTGTATAAGACAAATAAGCAACAATCTTTTTAAGGCACTGTATTAGGATTTTCTTTTAAGTATAATGTGACGCTGGTACAATTTGGATCTCAACAAATGCTGCTGACTGATCATTTTATTCTATTATGTTTAAAAAGAAAACCTGAATGGTTTGCTCTATAAAATTATGTTTTACATATAACTTAATAGGAATATTTAAATTTCAGGATTTTGTCAGTTTTTTCATGTCTTTAACATTCATGATTTCTTAAAAGTACTATTATGCACATTTTTATTGATGTATA
Source organism: Avahi laniger (assembly GCA_963575035.1). Classification (NCBI taxonomy): domain Eukaryota; kingdom Metazoa; phylum Chordata; class Mammalia; order Primates; family Indriidae; genus Avahi; species Avahi laniger. The sequence goes on along the minus strand of CAUYSK010019333.1, from coordinate 73,443 downwards.
TATGCATACACAAAGTTAGATATATATGAAATTTATATTTTTGTAGTTATAATGTATGTATATATATGTATATGATGTATTAAGGCTCTTTCAATAGCAAGTGAGAGAAAGCCAACTCAAACAAGCTTAAGGAGAAAGGGGATTAATGGATTCTTATATATAGAAAAGTCAGACTTATATCTGGCCTCTGAAAGAACAATATTCAGAGTCTCAAATAATATTATTAATTATCTTTCTCTTTTTTTCTAATTCCCTTCTCTTTCTCTCCACTTAGTGTCTACTTTTCTGTGTGTTGGCCTCGTTCTCTCCTATCATAAGGAAGCTTTCTTTGTATAAATGGAGATGTGCCCAAAGGCAGCTTCAGGTTTATGTCATATCAGCTTATGGTCCCTAGAGGAAAGAAAACTCTCTCTCTCTCTCTCTCTCTCTCTCTCTCTCTCTCTCTCTCTTTCTCTCTCTCTTTCTCTCCTACAGAAAAAAAAGTCCAAGGACGAGGCTCTATTTGACATAGCTTCAGTGACTAGCTCAAATTTTAGGTTCGCTTGGCCATGGGGTCAAGTATATGTTTGGCAGGCCAGGCAAGTATTATGTTTGTCAAAGTGTTGGAGAAGTAACTCAAGTTACTCAAGTACAATATACAATGTTTTCTCAAGCATTGAAGAGATGCTAAGCAAATTATTAATCAATATTTGTTAAGTCCACTCTAATGTGTAGGTTTAAACATATGTGTATGTGTCACTCTAAGAAGCATAAACCTTGATTGTTTTACCCTAGAAAAACGATATTATTGTCTAATAAATATAAATTTTAAAGGTAGTATAACTATAGGTAAAACAAGATAAGTAATGACTGGCCTAGTGAAGCGAGCAGACAAGTCTATACCAACAAACAAGGATTCTCACTTTGAAAATTAATAAATTAATTTTTTAAAGAGAAAGAAGTTCCACTTCTGAAATGACAGCATGAGGAACTCCATGGATCAACTACCCAGTGGAACAAGCATAGTCAGTAAAAATTATATGGATATAGATACATATATGTAGATATAGATGGAGAGAGAGAAATTAGATATAGATTGATAAATATGTATATCGAGCTACATCTACCTATCCATATCTATATCTATATGCTTTTAAGTCTCTGTAAATTGACTTAAGGACATATAGCAAAAGAAGACATTTATTTAAGAAAACCTTTTAAAATTTGGTAAAAACTGAAAGAATCTGGACCATGACCCACTCTGTCCCTCACTCTTCCCAGCTCAGCATGACAGAAACTCCACTGAAGGTGGCTATATCCAAGAACACAGGGCTCTCTCTCCCCCAGGCTCCTAGTCAAGGGCTACAGCATTATCTGGGAAAGGCAGGCTGCCAGTATTTCTCATACCCCCATGCTATTTGTTACAGAGGCTAAGTTCTAAGTGCATGTAGTGGAGAGGTTAGGGGAAACTTTCTTCACCAAGTCTTCACTTATAGGGCAGAAGTTCCACTGGGAGAAGCAAGCAGAAAAGATCAGAGGATACCACCATGTCCAGAATCAAGAGTAGTGCCCCAGAGATTTTTTTCCACCAAAAAGAGAATGTTCTTAGGAACAGAGAACCCTGAAACACTCCAACAATTAACTGACTTCATTCAAATCAGAGTGTGGGGAAATTCAAGCTTAAGAGCCCTCTCAAAAACACTGTAGAGTGTGATGGTAAGCAAATAAGAGGAGACTGGTTGTTCTAAGAGACCAATAGGCTAAACCACAGGCCAGCTACTTTACCAGGAAGAATTAGGAAAAGAAATGCCTAAGAGCCCTCCCAGTACAAGAGGAAACCTCAGCTATCTGCATCGATAATTATCCCTTGAAGAGGCCCAGATTTAATTGGATTAGACTGTGGAACAATGTAGGATCCAAGACTTTATCAATGCAATAGAGCAATGAACCATTAATCAGTGAAGCCTAACATCTGGGTGTGATCAGAGAAAGGCAAAGTAAAAAAGATGACTGCTAAAATGTCATGCTAATGTCTTTTGGCTAAATGACTGCTAAAACCACCATTTCAGAGTACTTAAATGTTAGTGCTAAAACTATGAAACTCTTAGAAAAAAACATACTTGCAAATCTTCATGACATTGGATTAGGCAATGGTTTCTTAGATATGACATCTAGAGCATAAAAAACAAAAGAAGAAATAGATAAATTAGACTTCATCAAAATTAAAGACTTTTGTACTTCAAAGACCAACATCAAGAAAGTAAAAAGATAGTCCATATAATATTAAAAAATTTTCAAATCATATCTGATAAGGGATTTAAATCCAGAATATTCAAATAACTCTTACAACTCAACAATGTGAAGACAAATAACCCCTTTACAAAATGGGCAAAAAAGAAAAAATGAATAGTGATTTCTTCAAAAATTACATAAAAATGGTCAATAAGCACATCTTCAACATCTTGAGTCAGTAGAGAAATGCAAATCAAAAGCACAATGAGATACCCACTTTATACTCACTAGATTATAATTTTTTAAAAGAGGAAAAATAACAAGTGTCAACATGGATGTAAAGAAATTGGAACCATCCTACATTGTTGGTGGGAATGTAAAATAGGGCAGCTGCTATGAAAACAATCTGGCAATTTCTCAGAAGTTAAACATAAAGTTTCCATATGATCCATCAATTCCACTCTTAGGTATACACAAAGAGAAATGAAGTCATATGACCACACAAATATTAATACTTGTACATGGATGTTCATAACAGTGTTGTTCATAATAGAAAAAAAGTGAAAACAACCCCAATATTCATCAAAATTGTATATATTCTTACAGTGGGAATATTATTTGGCTAAAAAAGCCAAATAATACATAAAATAGCTGATATAGGCTACAACGTAGATGAGCCTTGAAAACATCATGCTAAGGGCAAGAAGCCAGTCAAAAAAGAGTACATAGTGTAAGATTCCATTTATATCATATGTCCATATCTATAGAGACAAAATTAGATTAGTAGTTGCCTAGGACTGGAGGGAGGGGGGGGGACTGAGGGTTAATGGCTAAATTTGCACAGAGTTTCTTGGGGACTGAAGAAAATGTTCTACAATTGATGTGGTCATGGTTTCACAACTCATAATATGCTAAAAACCATTGAATTATATACTTTAAATGGGTGAATTTTATGGTCTATTAATTATATCTCAATAAAATTGTTAAAAAAGATAAAGTTTTGATTATGACAATAATGTATGCTCTTCTGTAAGACTGGCTTTTTGTAAGATTTGGTAATTAAATTTTAAATAATCTAAATACTAGTTTAGTCTTTTTTTTTTTAAGGTGAAAAGATATATATATATAGAATTAGCCAGTTGGTCTCAGTTTAGACGATCACAATTTTGTTGGCAACATCCAAAGCATCATAATCGGGAGCCAGTCGAACATATGCCTTCTTTTCTCCATCAGGCCTGATCAGGGTGTTGACCTTGGCCACATCAATGTCATAGAGCTTCTTCACAGCCTGTTTGATCTGGAGCTTATTAGCTTTGACATCCACAATGAACACAAGTGTGTTGTTGTCTTCTATCTTCTTCATGGCAGACTCAGTGGTCACAGGGAACTTGATGATGGGATAGTGATCAAGCTTGTTTCTCCTGGGGGCGCTCTTCCAAGGATATTTGGGCTGCCTCCAGAGCCGCAATGTCTTTGGCCACTGAAAGGTGAGTGATGTACCGATCCTTTTTTTTGTGGCTGTGGACGCCTTTTAGCACTGCCTTCTTGGCCTTCAAAGCCTTTGCTTTGGCTTCTGCTTTGGGAGGGGCAGGAGACACACCTTCCTTCTTCGCCTTCGGCGCCATCTTGTGAAAAGCTAGTTTAGTCTTTATAGTCTCATGAAGCAAAGTAATTTGTGTGTAAATGCTATTTGCGTGATTTCCCCCATAGTAGAAAAATAAGATTCAAATCTCCTTATGTGAAAACTATTCTTGAGACAGGCTATGATGTAATAATTTGAATATATTCAATATGTAAGGAAATTATGGGCTGAATTCTAACTAGTATTTATTAATACCATGGTATATAATTACCTCAGCAAGCAGAAGTTGAATTATAAAGGCTATTTGGCTATAAACAAATTCTAATCTGCATTGAAAAGTTTAATGTGTCCAGATCCACCCTCCCAACAAAGGCATCTTGTCATGTTGAGATCACTATAAGAAAAGAATTATAAATTTGCTACTAATAAGTTTAATCAATAGATCTAAATATTTATATTCAAGATACAGCTATTTAATTTTACACCTTTACATGTGTTCACGTAATAAAATGCATGTTTAAGAGCTTAAAAGGAAGGTATCTGATTGTCCAGATCAAACAAAAACTTTGAAGTTAATCCCTGAAAAATAATAGCATGTTTATGTAAAGAATTTGCAAAGCTATGCCAATTTCGTTTTCCAAAGTTAGTCCAGCTACACTGGCAAGATTTTCCAAAGTTCTTGCCTGAAGCAATCAGCTCTTAATCAATGTTTCAGGTCAATCAATGTTTTTGGCACTTTTCGAATAAGAGGACAAAACTTGTTTGGGCACTAAAAGGAAAATTTCTTTTGGCTACTCCCTTCCTTTGATTAATCACTTGTCACTTTAAATCTACCTTAGAAAAGTCTGTTTCCATCCTGTATATGGCTAGCTTAGGTTGCTCGGGCTTTCGCTCATAATGTCTTTGTTTTCTATCCTTTTGTATATTTCAAAATGGTTATGAAGCCTACAAAAGAGAAATAGGGTGATAGGAGCACTAATACCTGGGAAGTTTTGTGTGTGTGTGTTTCTTCACGTTCTACAAGATTTCAAATACTTCATTATCTACTTGAAACTATTTAATAAATTTATTCCAGTATTTGACCCAACATATTATATGAATTGCCTATCCATAAGAAAGAGAGACAGAGACAGAGACAGAGAGAAAACACATCTTTTGAAGATATTTATATTTTACTAGAAATTTAATACTTTTGAGAAACAAGGCACACATTTCTTAGTGTACAGCTTGGTCTGAATCTTCTTCAGGCCAATACGCAGTGGAATATGTAGCTGAGATGTGTTTTATTCTTTTCTAAATGGAAAACTACATATACAAACTATCACAAATAAACTTCTGACAAATAAATTGATTTGTTTTATAATGTATCAAAAGTAAGTATAGCCTATCTTTTTCCTCATTGAATTGTCAAAATTATCTAATTATTTTGGCATTTTGTAGACTTGGTATATAGGTATATATTTATACATATTAATATATATTTTACATGTATTCATATGTGCATATATAAGCTTTTTGTATTCCAGGGAATTTTTCTTGGATCTTTTGGTAGTTTAACAAATGTACCATATCATCCTTCATACCACTTACTTAAATAGGATACTTTTCCAAATTAAACACTATCTTGTGTACAACATCACACAGTACAGGCTAAGAAACACTTTATCGAAAAAAACTTATAAACCAAGGTTCAATAAAAGAAACATGCATTCGCCAATCCTTTCATTTTTGGATCATTATGTTTATTGTTTCACTCCTACATTTTACAGATGGAGAAATCTGAACCTCAGGAATTTTGACTGATTGATGCCAGATCACCTAGTAAGTTAATGCTGGACACAAGTTTAGAAATGTATCTTCTGATTTTAGATCACTGTTTATTTCCTTATTTCAGTATTTCTGAAAGTACATCCTTTGCACTGGAATCACCCAGTTTCTTGTAAAAATGAAGATGACTGAGGTCCATTCTAGCTCTTCCTCCGCTTGTCACATGTTTGAACACATGGATGTCATGAGCTCTTGTGTTTTATAACCTCGTAGGGGGAAAAAGTTGGAGAAAATTCTGACTGACCCAACCTAAGTCATGTATCTATCTCTGTATCAACTAACTGGCAGATTAAAAAAAAACATATTTTCACATATGAAGGTAAGACTCTGCCAAGGCCTAGAGGTAGAGAAGTGTGAAGCATTTATGAGGAAGAAGTAGTTTGATCTGGAAAGAATGAAAGATTCATGTAGCCGGAACATAATTAAAAAAGTGGTTTGGAATAGATAATAGTGGGCTTTGTATACCAGACCAAGTAGTTAAAACTTTATTCAGTAGATAAGGAAAAATCACTGAAGATTTTTGAGTAGAAAGCAACATGTCAGAATTAGATTAAAATTAATCTTCCACCAGTAAGTAAAGTGAATTTGAGTGAGGATAGACCAGAATAGCAGTTCTCAAACTTATGTGAACCTAAGAAATATTTAAGATGAGAATTTTAAAAAAACATATTCCAGTTTCCTAGCCTCAGAGATTGTAGTTCTGGGGTACATTCCAGGAAATGATATTTATGATCAGCACTTCAAATGTTTCTTACATACACTGAGGCTAGAGAACTTCTGCTCTGGTTTGTCTTTACTCCAACCTTCTTAACCAATGCATGAGTGATTCACCTGGAATGGGGAGACTATGATGGACAGAGAGCACAGATTGTCTCTAAAAGTGCTACTCAGGCCAAGTGAATTCTTGCCATGCAGGATGTAAGTCCAGCTTTGTTTGATCATCTGATTTTTCAGGAGACACCAGATATCTGAATTTCATGGGAACTCTCCCAATTTTCAAATGTTTAATGTGATTTGTTTGTGTGTATGCAAATCAAACCAAAAGAACTTTTTTTTTTCAGCATAATATGGGGGTACAGATGTTTAAGTTACGTGTGTTGCCCTTGCCCCCCCTCCCCGCCTCAGTCCAAGTTTCAAATATGTCCATCCTTTGCGTGGTGCACATCGCACTCTTTGTGTATGCATATACCTGTCCCCTCCTTCCTCCTCCCCCCTCCCCCCTGTCCAACATCCAATAGATGTTATTCTTATATATACACTTATGTGTTGATCCGTTAATACCAATTTCATGATGAGTACATGTGGTGCTTGTTTTTCCATTCTTGGGATACCTCGCTTAGTAGAATGTGTTCCAGCCCTTTTCAGGAGAATACAAGAGGTGCTATGTCACCATTATTTCTTAAAGCTGAATAGTACTCCATGGTATACAAATACCACAGTTTATTAATCCACTCATGTATTGATGGACACTTGGGTTGTTTCCATATCTTTGCAATTGTGAATTGTGCTGCTATGAACATTCTAGTGCAGGTGTCTTTTTCATAGAGCGACTTTTGCTCTTTTGGGTAGATGCCAACTTTTGATTGGACTTGGCTTAAGGGCAGCTAATGTGAGACTTCTGATCCTTCTTTTTTTTTTTTTTCCTTTTTTAAAATTTTATTTTCTTTATTGATACATAATGGATGTACATATTTTCAGGGTATGTGAGATAATTTAAAACATTTATACAACTTGTAAAGATCAAATCATTGCAATTGGAACATCCGTCACCTTAAATATTTGTCCTTTATGCTAGAAACATTCAAATTATTCTCTTTTAGCTATGTTGAAATAAATAGATTATTGTAAACTATAGTCACCCTACTGATCTATAGAACACTAGGTCTTATTTTTTCTATCAAACTGTATATTTATACCTATTAATCAACCTCTCTTCATCCCTCTGGTCTCCAGCTTCTATCCTTTGTCTGAACTTTCTTGACTAGCCCCATTCAGTCCCGGTTATTCTATTTTTGTAGCTTTTAAAAATTATCCTTGTGTGTGATTAGCCTCATTATTTACATTCATTTCTATGGTGGGGTATATGTTTGCATGTTCCCTTTTAGACGTTTACTGTTTCTTTCTGAGTCAGCCAATAGTTCCTCAAAAAAAGGGGCCACATACTCTAATTTAACTCTGCTCTACTTAGAGTGAATACATCACAAGGAAGGTGGGAGGTTCAGGCAACAGATGCGATCTGCGGTCACTATGTTTGAGTGACGGTGACCCTGACAGCCTAGTATTAAAATATATTTGTTAATTACCTATGAAGATGAAAATATTTAACATGCATTTTTAAGTTTCCCTATATTACATACTTTTATGCATATAGAACTCTTCTGCATTATTCTGCCTTCTTTTCTGCAGCGCAGTATCTGCTGTGTGTTGTGCAAATGTTTCCCCACGCTTACTTTTCAAGTGGTTTCTCAGACCAGATGTTCCCCCAAGTGTACTTTCTTCCTCTTTTACTAGCATTTTTTTCTATACAAACAACAGATTGCTTTTCGGCTGTCCTTCCGATTTAAGGAGAAAAAAAAATTTCACCACTACAGATGTTTGCTTCTCTTTCCCCACTCCAAGATTCTTAGCAAAGATTGTTAAAGAAAGATGCATGCGTCCTCCTTTCTTTCTTCCCTGCTTCCTTAATGTCATATTATAAAGGTTGGTTTTCAAATCTTTTCTATAGAGTTATCTTCTAGGGATTTTTCTGAACAAAATCACATTCTTAGGTATTAGCATTGATGAAAATGTGGTGCTTAGAGACTCATGAACAAAAACTCACTTGTCTAAGTATCAATCAAATATAATAGAATAATTTTATATTATCCAAAATTAATTGGGGATAATTAGAAGTGTTCTTCATCTAAAGTTAATTCTTCTGATTGTTATCAAGGTGGTCCATGAGACTAGGAATAAAAATACAGGTGTCAAATGCTGGACTTCGCATACCTACTGTATATTATAATAAAAATTTCATATTTACAGTTATATGTGATCTTACCAGAACTTACACTGGGATAGCATTTTGCTGTCTACAAAGCATTTTTACCTACACTGGCTCACTGAATCCTCACGCAAGCTCATATAGGTTTTATTATTCCCAGTCTTACACTTAAGGGTGAAGTTAAAGATTTACCCAAGCTCATGCAGCCACCAAACTGGGGTGCCAACATTTCAGTCCAAGTTCAGTCTTTATTTGTACTGCACTTCCGTGCCTCTCTGCCACTTATATAATTACTTTCAAAGTACCCTCAATTGAATTTTTAACAGCTTTATTTAAATATAATTCAAACACACACAATTCACTCATTTAGAGTGCACAACTTAATGTTTTTTAGTATTCACAGATTTGTTCAGCCATTGCTAAAAGCCAAGCTTAGAACATTTTCGTCACCACAAAAAGAAACATCATATTTATTAGCAGTCGCTCCCCACTCTCTCTCTAGCCCCTGGCAACGACTACCCTGCTTTCTTTCTCTATGGATTTGCCTATTCAGGACATTTCATGTAAATGCAATCATACAATATGTGACCTCTTGTGCCTGGCTCCTTTCACTGAGCATGTTTCCAAGGCACATTCATGTTGTAGCATTTATCAGTACTTCATTTGTTTTTATGGCTGAAGGATATCCCATCGTATAAATGTACCATTTTTTGTTTATTCATTCATTAGTTGATGGATATATGTGTTGTTTCCACTTTTTGGTTATTGTGAATAAAGCCGCTATGGACGTTCAACTGCTTTTTCACCTATACTATATCCTCAGTGTTTTTAGGTTGTGAGTGATCACCTTCACCTGGCAAAAATCAAGGTAGGTTCAAAGGCCAGCAGAGGAGTGTACTTGTGCCTCATTTGGGTATCTGAAAAAAGTTGAGTATGGCTGGAAGCCTAGAATAAAGATTTTAAATCAGAGAGGTGAAAGCTGGGGTTAGAGTTTTAAGAAGGTGTCAGATCTGGGGAGGCCTTAGAGACCACTTTAAAGATTTGATCTTTTTCCAAAGACCACAGGAAAGCTGTGGAGGAGTTTTAATCAGGCTGCTGATGAGATCTGTTTGGACCTGTAGAAAAACCATTTTGGTTACATTGTAAAGAAAGATTTGTAAGGGAGGTAGGAAGACTTATCAGGAGGCTATTTCAACATTCTCTTTAAAAAATCAAGTCTATACATCCTCCTTACCTAAGAGCTGTTGTTTTATTTCTCTCTGTTACCGAGGCTTCTCTGCAGCTATAGCAGGCACAGTGTCCTATGATGTAATTATTCAAAATGATCTAAAATATTTCTCCACCCTATCTTGATTGTGGGAGGTAACCCTTTGGTTGCCAAGGAGCATTTCCTTAGAACTTTTGGTCTATATTATGATGTCAGAGCTAGAAAGAATGTCAAAGATCTCATCTTTTCACTTCATATTACAGAAAAGAAAATGAAGGTCCAAGACATTTTCTCAAGATCATACAGTTGCGAGACATATGTCTTTTGACCTCCAGTAGAATATTCCTTCCACTATAGCATGTCTCTTTCCCAACTAGACATCCATCATTCAACAAGTATTTGTGGAATGTCTATATGGGATGGTGCAAAGTACTACAAAGATTCGAAAGGACGTAATTCATTTTTGCCTCTGACAAACCCTTCAAGAGATGAGGTTTATTTGTCTAAGTTTCTGGACAATGGTAATAGTATTTAGGGTCTCTGAAGATATGACACAATATAAAGTCCAGCATAATTTAGACTTTCATCCTGAGGCAAGACATCTACTGAAATCCTCACCTCACAGCTTTTTGTGAATAATAAATGAGATAATGTGTGTTATGTATCTTCCACAATGTCTGGCACATAGTAAGCACACAATAATGTTAGGGAAAAAAGTTCATTAAGGAAGAGCTCAATAGGTTGTCAGGGAAGAGAGAGATCAATATAGGCTGGCGCCACTAGAGAAGGATTCATGGAGGTAAGGGCACTTCGAATTGGGCAGTGACAGATGAGCAAACAGTTTTCCTTTCTAGGGCTGTCAAGTAGTGTAAAGTTATTCGTAGCAAAGGAGTCTGAGGTCACCTTCTAGTAGTTGCCTTCTTCCTTTAGTGGAAATTTGTGGTTATTTTTAGAATAAATCATGAAAATTAGCAATGTGTTTATTGGTTATATAATATGATTCATAAGTTGGAGGAAACATAGGTCAGGAGACATTTTATGAACTTTGAATGCTTGGTTCAAATCTCTTTCATGGCCTTTTAAGATATAGTTTCTTACAAAATTGAAACAGTAAACTAATTCAACTTTCAGAGCTATTGCTGCATCCTTTTTCTTTACTATGTAAAGTAGTGATATGAATTTGACCTCTTAGCCTAGCTTATTTTCTTCTAATGGAAAAGAGATTTGCTCACATAAAGAACATCAGTATAAGCATGATTGGCCATACCATCTTGTGGTAGCTTTGATTTGGGGCCAATTACCTGAACTATTACCATTTGTAGGCCTTGTCTATCAGGCTCTTCAATCCTGGTCAATGAAAATTCACTAAGTATTTGAAATTCCCTGTGCTTTTTGTATGTATTGCAAAGAAATCTAAAAGCACATGGTGATTCTGAGATTGCTCAATAAGCAGTTCAAAACTTAGTCCCTCTCTTCCACACCTTCCCCAATCACCAGGCAATCACTAATCTGCGTTCTGTCATGGGGGTGATGAATATGTTCTTTGTGTATGTGTGTGTGTGTGTGTGTGTGTGTGTGTGTATGTGTGTATAGCGTGGTGAGGTTTAATTAGTGTATTCATATATCAAAATGTATCAATTTATTTATTTATTTATATCAATTATACCTGATAAAATATGTATGATCTGACCAAATAATTTTACTTTTAAGAATCTCTTTTATTAAAATAATTATATATGTATATTGAGATATATGAATAGAGATATGTACGGTAAAAAAAAAAAGGAAACATTGCAGGAAACCTCACCTTATTATCTGTCAGTTTGTGGGGTGGAATTTAAAGCAAGAATGTCAAATGATGCTTAAAAACATAGACTGAATATTTTTAATCAATCAAGTAAATAAAAAATAAATGTCTATTACTTATTAATTTTGTGACTCATGAAAAAATATTTAACCTCTTTAATCCTAAAGCTGCTTTTCTGAAAACTGAAAATAATAAAGTCACTTACATCACAGGGAGCATAAAACATAAAATAGTCTATAAGAAAGAAGTTTGTCACTAGTAAATCACAATAGTTTCCGTTTAACGAATGCTTATTTTGTAAGTATTGTACTAATGTTTTAGTTTTCTAGGCCTCCCTTAACAAAGCACACAAACTTGGTGGCTTGAAACAATAGAAATTTATTCTTTCACAGTTCTGGAGGTCAGAAGTCTGAAATTAAAGTGTTGACAGGGCCATGGTCCCTCCAAAGTCTCCAGAGAAGAATCCATCCTTCCCTCTTCTACCTTTTGATTGTTGCTGATAGTCCTTGGTATTCTTTGGCTTTAAGATACATTACTCCAACCTCTGCCTGTCTTTGCATGGCCTGCTCCCCTGTGTATCTATACCCAAATTTCCCTTTTCTTATGAGGACACTGGTCATATTGGACTTAGGGACCACTATTTTGCAAAGATGAAGGTCCCTTCATCTTTACTTGATTACATCTGCAAAAACCAACCCTATTTCCTAATAAGGTCACATTCATGGGTTCTGGGTGGACATAAATTTTTAATTTGGAGATGGGACACTGTTCAACCCACTGTAGTATGCTATAGTCATTAGCTGTACAAATTCTGTTAATTATGCAAGGTAGGTATTTATATTTTTGTCTTACACCTAAAGAAATTAAAATTCAGAGTGATTTGATAAAGTCACATAGCTTATCACTGGCAAGGCCAGTATTCTAGTTTATACTTGACTAAATTCCAAAGTCTTCTTTTCATTCTACCATGATGATGCCTCTCCAGAATTAATATCAATATAAGAGATTTACAATTATCTAATCTTCTGAGAATTGTGGCAGTGCTTATTTGTGTGGACTGCTCCTATATTACAATATAGTATGTTGATTTACTAGAACCATGCACTTTTTAATTTTAATATATTTTGACAAATTGCCCTACAGAAAAGGTTTTATCAATTTACATTACACATAAAAAAGTATTGATATAATTTATTTATTTTTGCCTTTACCAAAAAGATTGGTCAAAAATAATCTCCTATTTTTCCATTATTATATGATTGAGTGCTAATGAGGTTAAATATTTTTAAAACAAGTTTGCTGAACATTTGTATTCCTGGTTTTATGAATTCCCTGAATATATATATATGTGTGTGTGTGTGTGTGTGTATGTGTGGGTGTGTCTAAAACACATCACTTTTCTATTGGGGTATTCTATCATTTTATGTATTGATTTTAAAAAGTCACATATGTATTCGTGCCATCAATTCTACATCCCTAGATATTGCAATTAATTTTTCCAAGTTGATGATTTTATTTTATACTTGCTCACTTATTTTTGTAGTGAAGATTTTAATTGTAATGCATTAAAATAATTATTTTTTCCTTATTGATTCTGAATTTTGTCTCTTCCTTGGATAAACCTTCCTTACATCCAAATTATAAATGTATTCTCTCATATTTTCTTCTTGTAATTGTACGGGTTAATGTTTACATTTAATCTTTAGTTGTATGGGATTTTTTAAAAGAGTTTAAAGAGTGAATTATGTATTGAAATTCAAATTTTTAAATGGTTTATCAATTTTCCCAATAAATAACAACTCTTTTGTTCAATAATTTGAAATGCTATCTTTATCCTACAGTAAATTTGGTTATATATAAATTTGCTTTTGAACTTTCTGATCTGCTTTGTATTACTTCAGTACAATAAATTTAAATAATGTGGCTTCTAGATCAAATACAGAATAACATTGTTAGAAATGCAAGAAATCCAGAATAGCCAGAAAAATCTTGCAAGAGAAAGCCAAATTGGAGTACTCACACTTGCCAATTTCAAAACTTACTACGAAGCTACAGTAATTAAAACAGTGTGGTATGGCCTAAGAATAGATATATAGAACAAAGGGATAGAATTGAGAGTTCAGAAATAAACCCAAGTATCCATGGCCAATTACGTTTTTTTATTTCAGAGTATTACAGGGGTACAAATGCTTTGGTTACATAAATTGCCTTTGCACCACCCAACAAGTGTGCCCATACCCCAGATAGCGTGCAGCACATCCATTAGGTGTATCCCAAGAATGGGAAAAAAAGCACCACATGTACTCACCATCAAATTGGTATTAACTGACCAACACTTAAGTACACATATAGTAGCAACATTCACCGGGTGTCGGGCAGATGGGAGGGGGAAATAGGGGATGGGTATATACACAGCTAATGGGTGCGGTGCGTACCATCTGGGGGATGGACTTGATTGAAGCTCGAACTCGGGTGGGTCAAAGGCAATATATGTAACCTAAACATTTGTACCCCCATAATATGCTGAAAAAAAATATAAAAATAAAATTTTTATCAAAATATATTGCTCCTGTATTTTCTTCTCTGTTGTTTCTTGGCTCTGCCCTCTACCCCTTTAATCACCACATTGAGAACTTGGTACAGGAACTCTGAAGTGATTGAACAACAAGCAGGCTCAGTGAAGATAATTAAGAATTTACTTAAAACAAATGCAAACATGATACATGTTAAACATTATTATAATTTTGATTACCTATATGTCTTATTTTATAAAAACTATACTTAAAATATGAACTAACGAAATAGAAAAACTGGTGGTTGACCATTCACCATCAAAGTTATTATCTTTACAAAAGGAACTAACCTAGATTTAAACAGTCATCATATCTGGCCATTTAAATTATATATTATAACTTATTTTAGACTAATTTTTAGAAAAAAATTAGTCTTTTCCAAATTTAAGGAACATTTTTGTTGCTTATAGTAAGGTGTACCTTTTTGCAGTTGTCAAGATATGAGTTGTATCTGATGGGCTAATGAAATCCTTCTACTGCAGAAATGCTTTTTGTGTTATTACCATTTATCCTAACTTCTGTTTCACTCACTTTTGCCATCCTTCAGAAATATTGCTTTAGTTAGAAAAAAATATTGTTGATGAACACTTCTAGAAACAGTATGGAGTCTTTCTTTAATCGTGAGCCCTAAACATAAGAAGCACTGCCTAGGACTGTGGGAAAATTTTACCAAAGGAAACCCAAAAGTAGACATGTGGACACTTGGTCTTTGAGATTGCTTCCTTCCAAAAGGGTGTTATTTTGTGCCAACCATATTGGCATTGTTTGCAAGATGGACTTTCAACCATCGGGGTTTGGAATGAGACTATTAACTCGTTGTTCATAGACTACAAAGTGTCTAAACAGATGATAATATTCATGAGTCACCATTCATCTTGGCTACATTGGAGCAGCAGCCTATGGCCAAAGGCAACTTCTTCTATTCTCAATTTCTCAGGCCTTTACCCATGGGGTTATTGATTTCACATAAAGTTTCCAAATAAACCTTTCTACCAATGTTCCACATCTCTTCCTTGTATGGTATAAGTATTTGCATGTATTAATCTGTTTTATCTGAATGATTGCTCCTAAAACAACATAGTGATTCCAGTCAAGATCAGCTGTTTGCTGCTCTAAATCCTAGTGGATGTTTAAAGTTCATACATAGATCTTCAAGCCATAACTATTACTAGGCACAGTCTCCTTAAAGAAATCCTTGAGTTTACCAAAGAGACTATGTACCAATTGGAGGCAATATCGTAACACTTTTACTTTTTTTTTTCCTCAGTGTGAATTTCCAAGTCAATCATAACACTTTTAAATTTAAATATTTGAGATTTTCAGTAACTCTGGAAGGGAGTTTAATAATCTAGATTATCTCTTTTGCTTAGAAACTGAGTGACTTGCCCAAGACCACAAAGCTTCCTAGTTGCAGAGGCAGACTTGAGATTTCAGAGAATCTAGCTTAGTACACCTTTTTGTAGGGAGTAGAATATATGTTTCGCCTCTGAAAGCTCTGAAATTATCCCTTTTTCTTCTATAGAACTTTTTATAGAGCAATCTCCAATACCCCCCTTCTCAACTTGTCAAAATATTTACTTCAAAAAATTTAACTAACTTTAAATTTTAAAAATAATTTTAAATGTACCTAGTCCTTTTTATGATTTTTAGTCCATTCCAGTCCAATATGTGATTTCTTATATTGGAAAATCTAGGTCAGCATTGAGTCTTTTGATACTATTTCTATTTTACTGATTAAGAAACAAAAGACCAGAGAGTTTTGCTGACCTGTCCAAGACGTCACAGCTATTAAGAGTGGGAGATGGGGTAGAACAAATGGATAGAACTAATGTCTCCTGATATTCACCTATGGCTCTTTACACTAAAACCTTCAGCATGAAAAGGTTTTAGCATCCAGTATTTCTTCTGGTTTTAACTTGCTGGCAGTCATTGTGTCAGGGAGTTATGAAATATCAGAATTTCCTTTTTATTATCAGGCATTCTGTACTCATGGGATTTCAGGGACATTAGTTATAAGCTACGCTTATACTACAGAGAAAGACATGGCAAACGTCAGGAATAGATGAAGTGATAGAATAAAAGCTGGTAAAGTGCTTTGATGGCAAAGGTTATGCAAGCGTGAAAGGAGACTCTCCTCACACATTCTGTCAATGGAAAAGAGGAGATTTTTGAAGTGCAATTTAATGGCCAAACAAAAGTTATAAGCTGACCAGAACTATCTGGATCTTAGTGTCCTCCAACTGGGGTATAAATTATTACATTGGAGTAATTTTGGTCTACTTTTTACTCAAGAAATTATGAGCAATTCTGTGTGCATTTGCCTGAATTATGACTCACTGGTGCTCACATAAAAAAATGTCATTAAATACCTTTTTAGGGTCCTCAAACAAAACTTACGGCAGATGAGCAAAGGCTTTTAACTGAATCTATGGCAAAGGAAAAAATGTATTAAATAAATAAATATCCATTGCCTTCATTTGGGGATAGCTCACTGACCTGCTCAGTGCTCCCTCATTCAGTTAAGTAGGTTTGAAATACCCCAGATCATTGGTGTGCCATCATCAAATATGTAATTACTCACTGAACCTACAGAGCAGCTGCGTGCATCCCTACTTTTAAAGCACTACAACTTTGCTTTCTGAAAAACCATTCTGAAAGACAGTAACTCTTGTGCTTGCTAACAAGGATTTTTCTAAAAAACAAAACAGAACTTCAGTTGCTGCTGCTCTCAATGTTACTGTGGTTTTAATCCGCATTGCCGTGAATATTTTAAAAAGTATTTTCATATGTTTATCAGCTATTTGTGTTTTCCTTTTATAAAGTTCCATTTCAAATATTTTGCTGAGTTTCCTATTTTTCTATCTTATTCTTATTTATTTATAAGAGTTCTTTATATTTTCTGGGTACTAGTCTGTCGGTTTTATGTATTGCAAATATCTTATACCATTCTGTGCCTTGCCATTGAATTCTTTTGATGGTATCATTTGATAAACAGAAGTTGTTCAATTTTTATCAATTATGTAGAGTTAACTACACTGAATATGTTTATTGACTATGATACTTTGATGTTTTATTATTTATTTATTGTTTAAGTTACACAATTAAAGCTTAAATAGCCTTCACAAGACTATGGGAGTATATTGAATAAAAAATAATTGCCTTCTTTCAGTATTATTCCACTGCCCATGCAAAGCTAACCACCACTAGATATATTTCTAGACCTTTGTGGGTCTGTGTGTGCATATGTGTATGTGTGACTATGTAAAGAGAGATAGTATAGAATAGTCATTAAGAGCACAGATATGGGAATCAGATACTTGTGTTTGAATATTTTCTACAAAGCTTACCAGGTATGTGGTCTTAGATGAGTTGGTTCACCTTTTCACTGTTCTCCTCTGCAAACTGAGGATAATACTAATATCTACTTAAATGGACAAAAGCATGTAAGGCATTTAAAACAATACCCAGTCCATTAAAAAACATAATAGCGAACATTTATTTAGCACTTACTATTTGCCAAACACTTTTTATGTATTAATCCATTTAAGCATCTCAACAATTATATCCATTTTTAAGATGAAGAAACTGAGGCACAAAGGAGTTAAGTAACTTGCCCAAAGTGACACTGCTAGTAAATGGCACGACTGGCTTATGAAGCCCAGAGTTCACACTCTTAACTGCTATAATATATGCCAATCTTCCCCTCAAAAGTGCTCAATAGATGTTACCTGATATTACATATATATACAAAGATATGATTTAGTGTGTTACATAAATTACACCATAAAAAACATTGTAATGCCATTTGATTTCATCATTATACAATATAATAGCAATGTTTCCTTGTCGGTACTTTATTTTTTTAAACAGCTAGATTTATACCACAGTATGGTTGCCTGTAATACAGTTAAACATTTCTTTGTTGATGGACGTCGAGGTGGTTTCTATATTTTTGCTATTGCAATGTGGCAGTGATCATCTTTATACATACATCTTTTGTGTTTGTGTGCAAATATTTCTGCATGGTAGATACCTAGTAATAGGATTTCTAGGGCAAAGGGTTTGATTTTTGTTTAAGTACTTGCTCATCCAGGGCATCCTCGAGTAAACACAGGTTTTATATGTCACATAAAATTTATAATATAGATCTTGATAAACTTGCTTTCTAGAACCAGAATTTGTTGGATGTTCTTTGCTTGCTTCTCTCTGCTGTGACCAATTGCCTAGCTTTGCAAATCTCCTTTTATTTTCTTTCACATATAAGGTAACTTTCAAACAAATCCCATGATATATCTAGATAAAAATTTTATGAGCATCCTATTTCCTTTTTCTCTTCTTGGAGCCAACCTCAAAATGTCTATCAATTCATTTGTTTTATTGGTAAATTGCATACTCTCAATTTTGTTTTCTTTCTACATAGACACAAACCATCTACAGTATCAGTGCAGTGCAGCCTCTATGTCTGCTCACCCTCCCCTTACTCCGTAAGCAAGTTATCAATCATTTGGGCAGCAGCATAAAAAATTACCTATCTGCTGAAGAAACAGGGTTGA
The DNA here is from genome assembly GCA_963575035.1 of Avahi laniger. Taxonomy (NCBI): domain Eukaryota; kingdom Metazoa; phylum Chordata; class Mammalia; order Primates; family Indriidae; genus Avahi; species Avahi laniger. The sequence goes on along the minus strand of CAUYSK010019333.1, from coordinate 54,700 downwards.
TTATGGAACACTGTAAAGACTCCTGTGGATTGCATTCTGCCAGTGCATCTCCTGGAAAGTAGAGACAAACATTGTGCAGAGTTACAGGGCCCAGTCCCTTTAATCATTTCATCTGTCTGTGAGTCCTTTGGAGTAACACAACAGAAGATAGCTTGATAGCTTCTTTCCCAATAAAGAGCCCTCTTTAACCTATCTGCTGGCCAAGAAATTATGCTCTCTTCTGATTTCATCCCTACTAAAGTAGCCTCCAATTTCCTATTCTTTTCTTTGCATTTTAGTCAAGCTCTCTTAATCCCTCTTTGAAGACTTGAATTTAACATGTTTGGGATGCATGTACCAGTGAGCGTAGGTGCACATTTTCAGGAAAGTGAGAGGGAAACGATCATCCCTGAAAATACTTTGGCAACATGGAGATTTTCTTGACCTTCTTTGTGGAGTACATCTCTAACCTGAATAGGTGAGTTGTTTCCTTTTTACAAAAAATATGTTTATAGTTTTTGAGTCTTTTATACAAGCCTAATAGCACAATGTTTTGCTTCCATTGTAATGCTGGTATACTTCAAGAAGAGCAGACAAACCTATTCATAAAAAATGATAATGAGAATGATTTATTGTACAGACTTGAGTAGGTACAACTCTAGTATGTTTTCCAAAGCTTCTCCATTTTATTTTTAATCAAAAATTTTCTGGGTCAGCCGAGGTACCCAGTATAAATGTTGGCTAAGGCTACAAACTCCAAATTGCTGATGAATACTTTGAGCTCAGTGCATTCTAGGATTTCTAATTTCTTTCCACACCCCGGCATGAAGACAATCAGATTAAGCACTCTTGACATATTGGTTTGCTGGGGCACAGATGTAAAAAAACTAAGTACATCCCATTCTTCATTCCTCACTCTTCTTCCTCCTGCCCCAAACTCTTTGATCCAATGTGGATCCTTGAGGGAAAAAGATGAATACAATGCTGAATTATTTAACTACCTAGAATCCCCCAACTAAATCACATCTTTGTCCTTAAGGCCAATACACTAATTCTGTCTCTAACTCAGATCTCAAATCCCTACATGACTGCCTACCCTGATAAATTGAGCTGACTATAGATGAGTTTTAAAAGGATCCATTTTTTTAAATAAAGTTTTTACTTTGGAATAATTTTAGACTTACAGGAAAGTTATGAAGATAGTACAAAAAGTTGCCATATATCCTACAGTGTCCCCCCTTGTTACATCTTACATTACCATGGTACATTGTTGAAAACTACTGACATTAATATTAATACATTACTATTAACTAAACTAAAGGATATATTTTCTTCCACTCTAATTTTAGTTTAAACAAGCAATAGGGCCTAATCTTGGCATCCCCAATCTTAGCATTCCGATGGCAGAAAATACTTTGGAAAAATAAGAGTAAAGAAAGAGTTTTAGGGAGAAAAGCCTCAAACGCAGCTGGCATAAACATCCCATTCCCTACTTCTTTTCCCTTAGACTTCACTCTTGGTCCTATTACACAAGACGGGGCAGGTTGGGATTTCTAGACAGAAGACAACTCCAGGCCTATCCTACTGCACCAAACACATGGCACGGAAGAAAGAAAATAAAAAAATTGCAGGAGAAAAGTAACAATATACCAGAAAGAAATACATTTTAAACATTTACTCTTTCCACTAAAAGCTATATCCCTTATTAAATGTGTATCTTTGATCCGTACTAGAACAAGCACAACGTGGAGGAGATTTGTGATTAGGGGAACCCTCAAGACACCTTCACAGCTTAAGGTATACCACAAACAAAACTCTTTATTAACTGTTGTAAAATCATGATATAAATTATTTTCCAAATATCAATAGTCTAGCTTTGTTATAATAATATGCTTTCACTTAAAAAAAGAAATATCATTCTTTTATTGACAACTTTTGTCCACGGAACCAATGACATGAAACTCAGGATTCTTTCACTATAATAGGAGATCATAAAATACAAAGGTTGGGGGGACTTTTAGATCTCCCTTCAATTGGCAGAAAAGGTGACCTAAAATACTTCTACCATCTCTAATACAGTCTTCTTGTTTCTCCTTGAATTTTGACATCTGTGGGTAGCCTTGTTTGTCAGAAGGATTTGTTTTGTTTTGTTTTGCTTTCCTGCATTCAGCCAATATCTGCCTTACTATAACTTCCATTCTTTGGTGCTAGTAGATATGAAGCAAATACCCAAAATAATTTTCGCTTTTTCTTGTGACAAACATATATCTAAAGCTAGCTATTATCTCTTGTGCATAAGCCTTCTCTTTTCAGAGTTAAAATAATCCCAGTTCTGGTCTGCAAATCAATCTTTCAGGCATTTTACTACTTTATCAAAGTTACCAAATTTAGCAAAATTACAATGTCATTTTTCTTACTGAATTAACACATTTTCCTTTTATTGAGAGACTATCTGCATGGCAGAGAGAACTGAGTTCAAACCCAGGTAGCATGACTCTGGCAAATTATATAATCTCTAAGGCTCAATTTTCACCTTTGTACAAAGTGGTATGGTAATAGTGCTTATCTAAGCATGTTTGTATAAGAATAAAATAAGGTTATTTGGTGATTACCACTCAACTATAATTCATCTATTGTTATTCTGTTTTTGAGGTTGTCATTTCATTGCAACAATTTTAACCTTAACTGATATACAACATTACAACAAATAATTTATTTTTTAAAGCATACCACACCAGCCCAGTTTTCTTTCCTTCTCAACCCTCAACCCCAACACATTAGAATCCAGGAAAATAAGAGGAAACTTCTTTGCAGAATAGAATAGGAAAAAAATTAAGAGAGAAGCAAACTAGCCTTTATTAACTTTGTTCCCACCAAATTGTAATTTCATTAGATCTTTACAATATCCCTCTCAGTTATATATAATTGTGTCAATTTTATTGTTCTATTTTACTTTAGTCACCAGTACTACAGATATTTGGTTGGCTTCTGCATTTTCTTTGGGTTGCTTATCCTAGGACAGGTACTTTATTTCAACTATATCAAAAAAAGTATAATTGAATTATTAATCTTATCAGGTAAAGTCTGGTTTCTAGGACATTTTTCAGCCAGCTAATATGATACAATCTTAGCATGGATGTTTGTAGCATTGTTACTATTGTACTAGTAATAAAACATCTTTAAAGCATGTTCCAAAATGGTCATAAGTTTTGAGGGAAACATCCAGCCTAAACAATTATTAATAGTTGCATAAATGAATTGCAATAGAGTTTTAAACTTGATTCTGTTGAATCATGAAACTCCAGAAATTGTTTAAGATTCAGACAAGTCTAGAATATTGGAAAATAATTTACTGGTGACATTTTAAATGATAGAAAATAAAAATGATTACAGTTTTTTAACCCCATGTAAGAAAGAAAAGAAGATGTGTGTTTTCCAAGCATCTAGACTGTATTTACTAAATATTTTTTTAATGGAATCACACGTAATTTCAAATTGTAGTTGCTTCAGCAGTATAAAGTGCATTTCACCTTTATTTCCACCTTCAAATGTGTCTGTTTTGTGGATTCTGTGTAGAGGCTCTGTTTAAAAAAAAAAAAGACAGCTTATTTGTAACAAAGAACAACATTCAGATGGTCAAAGGTGACAATTTCAAAAATGCAGGTGTGCAGACAAGAGGGCACCTTTAACTAGTTCCAATTTTGAAATTCTTTTCCTTTCTTTTATTTTGGGTCTCAGAGAAATTGCCAGAATGTTGGCTATCCTGTCAAAAAAGCACAGTGGAGAAAAAGGACAGTAGGCATTGTCAAGTCAATTTTGGCTGTCAACCTAAGAAAACCAGCTACAACACTAATTAATGCCATTAATGGCAATCTGTCCTGGGAAGTGAGCAGGCTGCTAAATATTCACGAAAAGCTATTGGACGGTTCACAAGAAACAAATCCTTGTAATATGTAGTCTAGTGGTAGCAATCACAGTGACTCCCCACATGGGGAATCCCCAGGTTCTAGTTAGTGTCTGTTTTGAACATGTGAGCACCATTGAGGTGCTAATTGTTGCTGTTTATCATCCTTGACTATAAAATTATAAAATCTAAGGAAGAGATATTCACATGATAATTACCATTCATTCCTTCAAAAGAAAAAGTCCTGAAGCAATTTACCTATTCCTACTAAGCAGAGTTTGACAAGCCGTTTTTACCATGAATTTATTGAAAAACTATGTTCTTGGCAAAGTTTCCCCATCAGTGTGCCATGACAACTTGAGCTATTGTCAAAACACTGTGTGTGTTGAAATATCCTGAGTTTCTTTTACCCCAGGCAGTTGCATTTTTGCCAAAATCTTTGTTTCTAAAGTCACCGCTTTCGGCTTCTGTCTGCTTCTCAGAGATAAAAGTCAATTAGTTCCTTTGAGGAACATAAACAACTGAATAGGGCAATCAGACAGTGGAGCTCAAACCTCTGCTCTTAAAGACCTGCAGGAGGACTAAGGGTTGCTCAAACTGTGAACTCCCTGCTCACTGGCCCTCACTGGTGCTGCTTACCTGGCTGTGCCATCAGAATAGGGTACATCCTGAAGCAGAGGGACATCAGGCTTACTTTAGCATCTCATAGGCAACTCAGGACAAATGTGCATCTCCCAGCATGGTTGGGCTTTGATCTTTGGGGAACTGGGGACTGGCCAGGTCCTGTGTCCCCAGGACTCAACTGTGTTGCTAAGGGGCACTGAGGGGAGATTTGCGAACTAATCTCAGGGGGCATGGGAGGCCACCGGGGTAGAACTGAAAAGAGAGCACAGTGTGGGTCCCAGCCACAGGCCACTCATGAAGCACCCCTCCCCCCACAGGAAAGCAGTGATATCAGCCTAGGGCAGGATCCTGGACAGAGAAGCTCCCAGCCTGCAACGCCATTGCTGAGAAGTTTGGCTAGTTTGAGTCCTGCCTGCCACCAGAGGCTGAAAAGAGACTGCAAAGCAGGGAAGGTGGGAGAAGAGCGAAACCCTCTCCTAACAATCAGATTGTGGATTTGAGATGGCCCCCACCTCCACAAGTAGATTTTCTGGCTTGGTGAATGCACTTCAGCCCCTCCCTGGCAGGTATCCCAGGAAGGCTGGGAGCAGACATTTGACCCTCATCTAAACAACTACCTTAACAACTTTTTTGGAGACTGAGGGCAGGCTTATCCAACCCAGACTCATCTAGCCTCACTCCCTCACCCACCTCTGCTGTGGTGAAGAATAAGGACTCACCTGGAAGTCCCAGGGCCATACCTACCACACAGGGCATTCAGGTGCTTCTCCTAAGGGGCTAGAGCTGGTCACAGGTCCCCAAAACAACACTGCAGCTTGTTCCTTCTGGCAAGTGCCACCTACTGACAGTGAGGTCAATTTGCACAGTCCTTTACAGCATTTACTGACTCAATCACACGGGGTGTGGTTGATTCTCACTCACAAGCATCACTTACTGTCTCAGAGATTAAACTGGGCATGCCAATACAATTCACACTTTAAGAAGACCACAGGACGTGGGAAAGAAAAAGGATCTCAAAAACCTCCATCCTCCCTCATCAAAGAAAGACAGGAAATCTGCCCACATACATAGCTCACCATTGCTACAGCCTACAATCAACTAGCAACTGAAAAACCAACACACTAAGGATACCTATAACCAAGGCATCCATCCAGAACCAAGACCCCCATCAAAGCACCCACAAGCAAAACCAAAGGTTTTTACTCAGCATATGCTACAGACACTCCCTTATGAATGATGGGAGGAAGAAAAAAAAAGCCCCATCTAAACAAAAGAAAATCCAAAAATAAGAAGTGACAGCTTCCCCAGATGACAAGGAGTCAGTGAAAGAACTCTGGAACTATAAAATTCAGAGCATAAGGACACCTCCAAAAGGGAACATCAACTCTCTAGTAATGTATACCAACCAAACTGAAAATATTGAAATGACAGATAAAGAATTCCAAATATGGATTGTAAGGAAGCTCAATGAAATCCAAGAAAAAATGGAAAACCAACTCAAAGAAACCAGAAAAATAATTCAAGAAAAGAATGAAAAATTCACTAAAGAGATCAATGTATTTTTAAAAAAAATGCAACTTCTGGAAATGAAAAATTCATTTCAGGAAATACAAAACAGAGTGAAAAATTGTAAGAATAGACTGGACCAGGCAGAAGAAAGAACTCCGGAGCTTGAAGACAACTTCTTCGAATTAACCCAGTCAGTCAAAAATAAAGAACAGATGATTAAAAGGAATGAACAAAACCTACAAGAAATATCGAATTATGAAAAACAGCCAAATATAAGAATCATATTAGGCTGAAGAAGAAAATGCACAAGAGCTAGAAAACCTATTTCAGGGAATAATTGGGGAAAATTTCCCTGGTCTCGTTAGAGATTTAGAAATCCATGTACAAGAAGCTCATTGAAAAGAGGCAATCACCAAGGCACATATTCATGAAACTGGCCAAAGTCAACATGAAGGAGAAACTCTTGTGAGCAGTGAGGTGAAAACATCAAGTAACTTAAAAAGGAAAACCTGTCAGGCTAAGTGCAGACTTCTCAACTGAGACTTTACAAGCCAGAAGGCATTGGGGCCCCATCTTCTATCCTCTTAAACAGAAGAACTGCCAGCCTAGAATTTTGTATCCTGAAAAACTAAGTTTCATATGTGAAGGAAAAATAAAGACTTTTCCAGACGAGCAAACACTGAGGGAATTTGTCAAGACAAAACCTGCCCTGTAGGAAATACTCAGAACCTCATTATGCATCAGCCCAATAGACATCCACAAGTGTAAAACCAGCCAAAGCTAAGGTTCGGAGCTCATGAAAACAAGAGCACAAGAAGTAAAACAAAGCAATAAGGTACTACCCAACAGAATGAACAGAACAGCATCTGATATATCAATTCTATCAGTCAACATGAAGGTCCGAATGCCCCACTCAGGAGACATAGCCTGGATGAATGGATAAAAAAAAATTGCAGCTCAAAATGCCCTGTGTCTCCAGAAAACACATCTAACCCAAAAAGACTCATACAGATTCAAGGTGATGGGTGGAAAATAATATTCGATGTCAATGGAAAGCAAAAGAAGGCAAGAGTATCCATTCTCATATCAGATGAAACTGACTTTAAATCAACAATAGTAAAAGAAGAAGTTGGTCATTATATAATGATAAAAGGAGCAATTCAACAAGAAGGCATAACAATCCTAAATATTTATGCACCTAACAAAGGAATGCCCAGATTTATAAAGCAAACCTTAGTAGATCTAGGCAAAGAGATAATCAGCAGCATCCTAATTGCTGGGACTTCAACACTCCACTGACAGAACTGGGTAGATCATCCAAGCATAAAATCTATAAAGAAATACTGAATTTAAATGGGACTCTAGAACAAATGGGCCTAACAGACATTTACAGAGCATTTTACCCAAAAAACTACTGAATATACTTTCTTCTCATCAGTACATGGAACATTCTCTAAGATGGATCATATCTTAGGCCACAAAACAGGTCTTAACTAATTCAGAAAAAACAGAAACTATACCATGTATTTTTTTAGAACACAATGGAATGAAACTAGATATCACCTCCAAGAGAAACACTCAATTCTACACATAGTCATGAAAAATTAAACAACCTGCTGATGAATCATTTCTGGGTCAATAATTAAATTAAGATGAAAATCAAAAGATTCCTTGAACTGAATGACAAAGGGTACACAAGTTATCAACATCTATGGGATTAAACAAAAGCAGTCCTAATAGGAAAATTCATAGCCTTAAATGCATACATCAAAAAGACGGAAAGATCACAGATCAACAATCTAATGACACATCTCAAGGAACTAGAAAAGGAAGAGCAAACCAAACCCAAAGCCAGTAGAAGAAAATAAATAACAAAGGTAGGAGCAGAACTAAGCAAAATGAAAAACAAAAAAATACAAGAAAATCAATGAAACAAAAAGTTGGTTCTTTGAAAATATAAACAAAGTTGATAGACTTCTTGCTAGATTAACCAAGAATAGAAAAAGAAAGGAGCCAAATAAACTCAATTAGAAATGAAGAAGGAAATATTAGAACTGGTACCATAGAAATACAAAATATTATCTGTGAATACTATGAAAATCTCTACCGACAAAAACTAAAAACCGGAAATGGACAAATTCTTAGAAATGTACAACCTCCCAAGACTCAATCAGAAAGAAATAGACTACTGAACAGACTAATAATGAGCAACAAGATGAAGCAGTAATAAAAAATCTTCCAACAAAAATAAAATCCCTGGACCAGATGAATTCACAGCTAAATTTTACTAGTTCTACAAAGAAGAGTTGGTACCCATACTGCAGAAATTATTCAATAACATAAAGAAGGAGGGTATCCTCAAAAACTAATTCTATGAAGCCAGTATCACCTTGATACCAAAACCAGGAAAAGACACAACAAAAAAAGAAAGCTACAGATCAATATTCCTTATGAATATGGATGAAAAATCCTCCATAAAATAGTAGGAAACCAAATTCAATAGCACATCAAAAAATTAATCCACCAGAACCAAGTGGGTGGGCTTCATCCCAGGGATGCAAGGATGTTTCAACATAGGGAAATCAATGTGATTCACCACACAAGCAGAAGCAAAACAAACATCATATGATCATCTCGATAGATGCAGAAAAAGCATTCCACAAAACTCAGCACCATTTCATGATAAAATCCTTCAATAAACTAGGCATAGAAAGAACATATCTCAAGGTTATAAAAGCCATGTATGACAAACCCACAGTCAACATCATACTGAATGGGGAAAAGTTGAAAGCATTCCCAGTAAGAAATGGAACAAGACAAGGGTGCCCACTGTCACCACTTCCATTCAACATAGTGTTGGAAGTGCTAGCCAGAGCAATCAGGTAAGAAAAATAAATAAAGGGTCTGTGAATCAGGAAAGAGAAAGTCAAAAATTTTCTTTTTGCTGATGATATAATCTTATATCTAGAAAATCCCAAAAACTCCACCAAGAGACTGCTGGATTTGATAAAGAAATTCAGCAAAGTCTCAGGTTACAAAATCAATGTACAAAAATCTGTAGCACTACTATACACCAATAACAGTCAAGATGAGAGTCAAATCAAAGACTAGATACCACTCACAATAGCTGCAAAGAAAATAAAATACCTACAAATATATTTAACCAAGGAGGTGAAATAACTCTACAAAAAGAACTACAAAACACTGAGGAAAGAAACCACAGATGACACAAACAAATGAAAAAACATATCATGCTCATGGATCAGTAGATTCAACATTGTCAAAATGTCCATACTACCCAAAGTGATTTACAGATTCAGTGCAATCCCCATAAAATACCAAAATTATATTTCACAGATCTAGAAAAATTAATTCTATACTTCTTTTGGACTCAGAGAAGAGCCCAAATAGCCAAAGCAATCTTAAGCAAAAAGAACAAATCTGGAGGCATCACATTACCAGACTTCAAACTATACTACAAACTATAGTAACCAAAACAACATGGTATTGGCACAAAACTGGAGACATAAACTAATGGAACAAAACAGAGAACCCAGATATAAAACCATCCAGCTACGGCCAACTGATTTTTGACAAAGCAAACAACAATATACATTGGCGAAAAGAAATTCTATTTAATAAATGGTGCTGGGAAAATTGGATAGTCACATGCAGAAGATTGAAACAGGATCAATATCTCTCACCACTCACAAAAATTAATTCAAGATGGATAAAAGACTTAAATGTAAGGTATAAAATCATAAGAACTATGAAAGAGAATGTTGGAAAAAGTGTTTCAGATATCAGCCTAGGCAAAGAATTTATGAAGATGATCCCAGAGGCAATCATGGCAACAACAAATATAAATAAATGGGGCTTGATTAAACTAAAAAGCTTCTGCCAAGCCAAGGAAATGATCAACAGAACAAATAGATAACCTACACAATGGCAGAATATATTTACAAGCTACAAGAATCTACAAGGAACTCAAGCAAATCAGCAAGAAAAAACAACCAACCCCATTAAAAAGTGGGCAAAAGACATGAACAGAAGCTTTTCAAAAGAAGATAGACAAAAAGCCAATAAATGTATGAAAAAATGCTCAACATCACTAATTATCAGGGAAATACATATTAAAACCACAATGCGGTATCACCTTATTCCAGTTAGAATGGCTTTTATTAAAAAGTCCAAAAACAACAGATGCTGGCATGAGTGCAGAGAGAAAGGAACGCTTATACACGGTTGGTGGGACTGCAAATTAGTGCAACCTCTATGGAAAACGGTATGGAGATTCCTCAAAGAACTAAAAGTAGAGCTACCATTTGATCTAGCAATCTCACTGATGGGTATTTACACAAAGGAAAAGAAGTCATTTTATCAAAAAGACACTGTCATTGAAATGTTTACTGCAGCACAATTCACAAGTGCAAAGATGTGGAATCAACCCAAGTGCCCATCAGTTCATGAGTAGATTGACAAAATGTGGCATATGTATACTATGAAATACTACTCAGTCATGAAGAAGGATGAATTAAGGCCTTTTGCAACTATTTGGATGGAACAGGGGACCTTTATCCTAATTGAAATCCCTCAAAAATGGAAGATAAAACATTACATGCACTTGATATTAAACTGGAACTAACTGATGAGCACACGTGCACAAAGAAGTAAAACTCAGTGGAAATCAAGCAGAGGGGAAGGAAGAGGTGGGTCTGGGTGAAAACCTATCTAACTGGCACAATGAATACTATCTGGGTGATAGGCACACTTATAATCCTGACTCAAGCATAACAAAATTAGTACATGTAACCAAAAACATTTGTACCCTGTAATATTTTGAAATTAAAAAAAAAGAATGGAATAAAAATAAATAAGAAAAAATAAGAGAAGAGCAATTTGTTCAAGGAAGTGGACAATGAAAATGTCTATTTAAAGGAAATGCCAGTTAAAAACCTCACTGTCAAAATATTGTCTGGCTAAATGGGTTTAGAAACCAGTCTCCCTCACAGTTTGTTAAATTTTCTTGCTGATTCAATAATTTCAATAAATAGGCTAAATTTACGGTAAGACTTTCTATCCAAGTATGTAGTAGAGTAACTGAATAATCATAAGAGGAGCACATATTGGTATTGTACACTGGTTGAAAATTAACATGGCTACTATACCTTACATGAATTAAGCTTCTTAGGAACTTTGCAAGAAGGAAGATTATAGCTCATTACAAGGAATAAAATTATTATTTCTATTATTTTCCCTCTAGATTCATTGACAAATTTAGACCTTTAGAATATTGTTATCTCCAGTTATTCAGGTTTTACCGTCTGTTTGTATATTTTTCTTGGGAAAAATCACACACCTCTAATATATGTTTGTTTTAGAAGATGTTTTCTTTGACTTGGAATAAATCACAATGCCCTATTTCTATTGTCGTTTCACAAGGATTTCCACAACTACTTTCAAGATTTTTTTTAATATTTAAAGGGAAAATATCTATTCAAAATATAATTGAAATTTTATCAGCTGCAATCACCAAGGGAAATGTAAAGCTCTTACTCTTGAGAAGCTTAAAATAAAATAAAGGAGCAATGTCAAGGTCAATCAAAATTGGTACAATTAATATTGTACCACCACCACCACAACAACAAAAAGATTAAGGAGGATACAATACAATTACAATACAATTATAGTAGGTGTCCTGGACTGAATTCTAAAAGTCTTTGCCAGCATGCAGTTATAGACTGCATGGGAAAATGCAAATTTTAAAATAAACTCCATACTCAAAATAATCTCTTTGCTATGTACAGCAAAAGTACTCAAATTTTGAGGTCATGGAATTGCTCTCCAAACTCTACAAGTATGTGTCAAAATTTCAAAAGGTACTGGTTAAACATTTCAATGCAACAGGATTAATCTTCAGACATCTAGAAAATAGATACCTTCGTTGCTAGAAATTTCACTCATGCAAGCCATAGCCTTTTGGTCCCAATACAGTCATGGATGTATTGAGGTCTGAAAATAGGTAGGAAAATATTTACTCCACTCATAATAAATTGAATTTGGAGGTGTGTTAAAGTCCAGATACTTCTACAGTTTACTTCACCTCTGTAATCTGTTCCTTAACCTACATTTCCTATTTTTCTCATTTGTAAAAAAGAATAGTTAAATCTTTCCTCAATAATTGCTCACTGTTAACTACATTTGACAACATTATTCAGTTGACCAAGATATTTTCCTATGATAGCAATATGTTTCTATTTTTATATAATCTGTGATTATTAGAGACTAGGCTCATGCTAAGAAAGTTCTTGTGGTCTTGTGGTGCCTCCACACTAACTGAAAATAGATTGTTTCTATTGTTCAGGTCATATTCCTAAATAATTTTGGTTATCATACAATAGGATTTTTTCCAGCTTACTTATTCATTATGAACAGAAAATTATGCTGGAGAGTGTTTTTCTTTTAGCTGACAACCTTAAGAATGGCTTTCTAGATGGAATTTGAGGAAATAATTCATCTTACAACAATAAATTTTCCTTCAGACAAAATTAAATAGAAAACTAAACATGCATTAAATGAATTAGAGACAACCAGCCCCAATTTGGGTAGTTTAAGCTTCCCAAATCACCTGAATTATTCAAACTATCTGTCTCTGCTACCAAGGAACACCAGTTAATTGCTTAACAGTATTTTTTTGCTCAATAGACCAGGCTCTAAAAGACTTTAAATCAATCTGGCATTGGTCAATGGTAAAACAATAGAAAGCTGAGGTCTTCACTCTATCATTCATATACTAAACACATATCTGACATCACTTTTCATGTTATGAGACAAGATGTCATATGTCATCTTAAAAATTTTTCATCAGAGAATTTTAAAGAAGACAGATGCATTTAGATATAAAAGGCTTCCAAGTAATTGATAAGTCTTAAGATGAATCATATTATACAAGCACTCCACTCAATGAAACCATGTTCTATGACTGAGAAAGGGATGCCATATTATTTGATAACAACTTTGAGTATGAACAGAAGCTGTGGTAACTTACCGATATGACATGGGTTAGTAATTCATGCAAATAATATTCACTTATATTTTTAAATGGCTTTATATTTTCCAAATAATGTTTACTATTTACACTCCTTGATCAACATACAAGCACTAGGAAGGAGACAGTATTTTTTTCTATTTTACAAATAATGAAACTCTGCTCAAAGAAGGGTAGTGACTTGTTTCAAGTACATATGGCAGAGCTGAGACTAAACCTTTGGTGACAGACTTGAAATCCTTTTTTCATTCAGTGCAGAGGGTGTTTATTAACTGAAGGTAACATTTACTGAAAGCATATTTTGTGTCAGACACTGCACTAAGACCTTTATGTGTAATATCTCATCTGCAATTAATAAACAAGGACATTGAGGCTTAGTGAAATAAAATAACTTTAATCAAGGTCATACAATTACTGAGTGGCAGAACCATAATTTGCAGGATGATCCTCTGATTCTAATGCTTACATTCTTAACCAGTTCTTATTCTATAATTTCTGTAATTTCTTCCACCGTTACAGGAAGGATTTTAGTTAGGTATAATTATGTCCATCTTCTCTTTTCATCACACTAGTTTAGAAGACAGGCATCTATCTCTATGAAATGCCATTTCATTTTTATTGTTGCTATTTTCAGTTTTCTCTTCTAAATATTCTCCTCTAACTCTTCAAGTTATATTTTCCAACCTTTTAATCATTTTCAGTGGGCTCAAATAAATTCTATATGTTATTCTTGTTTCTCCTTTTTTACATTAACTTCTTTTTCGTGTGTTATCTAATCACACAGCTATATATATTCTTAATAAGGAGAATATAGAACACAAAGGAAAAGAACAAAAGTTATCCCAAATACCGCCAACATAAGACAATAATGGTAATGTTTAAATTGTTGGACATGTAGAAGTAAAAATAAAGATTATGCTAGGTGTTTTCATATATTTAATGATTACAACAACCCTTGGAGGTAGGTACTACTCTTACATCCATTTATAGATAAGGAAAGTGAAGCTCATGTAGATTAAATTATTTATTCATGTTCATATAGTATGAAGCAAATCGAAGATAGTAGGACTATATGTCTGCCTCTCCAGGTGTGTCCAGCTGGAATCACAATGTATAATATTGTTTCATAGCCTATGTTTAGCCTTCAAGTATATCACAATTGATATTCAGTAATTTTCTCTATTCAGTATTCCATTTTCTCTCTTCAGTAATCTCTATTCAATAATCTTCAATATGATTTCTAATGGCAGGTTAATATTCTATATTAAGAATATAATACAATTTATTTAAAGAACCTCAATATTTAGGCCAGGCACGGTGGCTCACGCCTGTAATCCTAGCACTCTGGGAGGCCGAGGCAGGTGGATCACTCGAGGTCAGGAGTTTGAGACCAGCCTGAGCAAGAGCAAGAACCTCGTCTCTACTAAAAAAAAAAAAAAAATAGAAAGAAATTATCTGGACAACTAAAAGTATATATATAGAAAAAATTGGTCCCAGCTACTCGGGAGGCTAAGGCAGGAGGATTGCTTGAGCCCAGGAGTTTGAGGTTGCTGTGAGCTAGGCTGATGCTGTGGCACTCTAGCCTGGGCAACAGAGTGAGACTCTGTCACAAAAAAAAAAAAAAAAAAAAAAAAAAAAGAACCTCAGTATTTGGGGTACTGTGATTGCTTCCAATTATTTTTTTCTGCCATAAAATTGCAATGTAACATCTTTGTGCTCCTGCAACAAAATCCAGCATCCCACATCTAGTTTTCTTCATGGCATGATGTTCATGCCAGGTCCAGATATGACTGTGTTTGGTACTTTTGCTGCTCTTTGCCTTAGAGGAGCCCTGCCATTTCCAAGCTTTATTTATGTGGTTGTCCTTTCCTCTAGGATTCTTAGTGAAGCTGATTTCAAGTGCTGACTTTCAATGATATTGATCCACAGCAGAATAGCACCCAGTCTCTCTTGACCTTCATGTTTGCCTCACACTCACTGCTAAAAAGTCATTCATTCTATTGGTTCAGGTTCTTGGTTGCATGAACAGGAACAAAGACTGGGTAACTTAAATATAAAAGAAACGTGTTGAAAGGCTATCAGGAAGCTTACAAAATGGATGGAAAGATGGAAGACAGAAGCTCAAGAAATGAACAGGAACCAGGGTAATTTAAACAGCCAGAATAGTGTCAGAAGGATAGTCTTGCTGCGTCACCACACCACCACCACCACTACCAAAAACATTGCTTTTGCAAAACTCGATGCCAGCACCTCTTTCTTAATAGTTTCTACACTCTCATTACTTCTTTGTAATACACGCTCCATCTTCATTCTCGGATGTGGGCATATAAGTGAGGCTAGGTCATGTTCCCAGATGATCCTGGGCTGCCAGGGACTAAAGGAAGAAAAGAGCTTCCTGCGTTATCTTCTGTAGCAGGAGACAATCGTCCAATCAACAGAACACATCAAGAGGAATTTCTCGGAAACAGGCAGAGGACTTGAATGCCAGGAAGCCATGCAAGTAACTAATAGCCATTATAGTGATATTTAAGGGATTTTGCTATCTCGGGTAGGCCAGTTATGAAACGGTTGCTCAGCCTCTTTGATTAGTCTTATTTTCATTGTCCAATACCTTACAAAAATCTTTCAAGTTTATGGCACAGGAATGGTACCCTTCTCTAAGTTCCTGATTTGATAGATTCCCCTGCAACTTTCATGTTATTTTGCAAGTCTTCACAGGCATTCCTGTGCTCCAAATGTTTACACTAAACAAAATAATACATTTGAAACACAATGCATTATATGCACAGCAATGTATGGAAACCACATAATAAATCTAAATTTGATTAAGCCTTTTGTGAATTTGAGGTCTTAGCCAGAATGGCTCTTCTACATATCCCCCACTGACTCCCAACAATAGGCTCCTTTCCTTTGATGATTTAAGTGGATGCCTCTACTTAAGCCACCTTCATTCACAGAATCTCCTACGCATGTATTATTAATGGGATCCTGGAATGTCTTTAATATTGAGGCAAAGTCATGGCAATGTTGGGTATTACCTAAGCCAAACTCTAAATTTCCATATTAAAAGCACTTTTCCATTTGCCCCTATATCACACAAACCCTTTAAAAATGTGTAGTGCTTCTCATTATTGCTTTAAAATAAATTACACTTTAAGTATATCAATTAAACTTTTTGCAGCTGTTAATGACTTGAAGAACTGGTAAAGCTTTATTTTCTGAGCTTTGGCATTGCTAAATAAGGTGGTTTCATTTTATATTAGTAATAAATTGGCAAAAAAGCATTGGTTAATTGAATCATTATGGAAATAAACACTTGCATGCACCTCAAGAAGAATTAAATGAGAAAACCAGGCTGGGATGTGCATTGTAAATTCTTACTAATAACTATGATGGGTGCAATAATGTTCTCTCCCTGTCCACCTGATTCATCATAAAGCTTTCAAATCAAGATTGATTTTTTTCCTAACATTGTCTGTCACATTAATACTAACTTTCCATTAACACAACACAATAATTGCAAATAAGATTAAGTACATTTTCACATGGTGAGTTCCTTTCTGAAACCATCTTTCATTATCATGAAAATGTAGACACCTGGCCCCAGGTGGGTATATGTTTTTATCAATAAGCCTTATCACTTGAATCTGATCATAGAAATCAAAATATAATGAGCTTGTAGTAGTTTGATCATTTTAATTCTTTGAACATAATTAACATGATGCAGGTCATTGAAAATGCAAACCTAAGACAGCATATTTATTTAGTGAAATCATTGGAGAATACTGGTTCCACCACTAAACATACTATCTTCTTTATATGAATGTGTCACTCAGGGAACATATGAAAACAGTGTGCAGGGTATTGTGCTGGGATTTGATCATCAGAGACTATCAGTAAATTCTTTCTCCCTTCAACCAGTGCTGCACTTCCACAACCAACCGTTTTTAGTTTCCGATTTGGACTCCGTTTTTCTAGTCATTTGATATTGATTTGATATTGGATCAAAGCCCTACCCTCTTTCGCTAGAGGAGACAACATCCTGACCCACCACACATATAAGGTCTTCATATCCATTTCCACACAATCAAGCATACTCATTCACATTATTTTCACCTACCATACACTATTATATTCACCTACTGGTGGATGTATTATTAGAAGATAGAAATCGAGAAAGGAAGTATTAATAAATACCTTTTTGAGATTTATAGAAAGTCTAAATCCGATGCAATTCATAACCAATTTATGAGAAGGGATGGATGTTGAATATATTTGGCAGACTAGGCAAACTGCCTAGTGCCTAGTGCCTGAAGACTGAGAACATTTTAAGTATGACTTCAGGAAAGAAGCTCCTGTATTAATACAGTGACTGACCAAGTTTAAGGGTGGGCCCAGCAAGGAGTAGAACTGATAATACTTTGCTGCATGCATGGAATGAAGGGGAAAATGGGAATAGTGTTTTAGGGTATCAATGGCAAGAAGCAGTAATGATGAGACTTCTGGGGCTATGTTTCTGGGATCATTGGCGAGAGTGAATTCAGTGCTGTGATTTGAGGTGGGCAGGTAATAAACAATTAAATGGACTGAGCCAAACCCAAATATAGAAAAATATAAATTGATCAGTAGGTTCATTTCACCTCAATCATTTTCCTTGCTGTGTTGTGCTCACCTGTTCATTGGATCTTAATACATTTTCTGCTATTTGATTATTTTCAGCACATCAAGTGTGTTGCTTTTCACCAGATACAATTGCTAGTTCTCACCTGAATATAACACTTGTCTTTGTGAGAAATCATCAACCCTTTTATGCCTACAGGGTAAGATTTGCAGCAGTATCATATCCTAGAAATATTTCTCCATCTCATATAATATATGATTTGCATGCACTGGGTATCCCAGATAATCCTAAGCAAAGAGTGAATAAGTCCACTTTTAAAAATTAGGTAATTAATATTCATTCATTGCATTCTTTAGTCAAATATTTTATTTTCTTTAGAAAATCTTTGTGTTTGACTAGATACACAGTGCCTATTTTGTGTCTATTATGCTGGAGACTGATAATATCTTTTTCTGTCAACTTCAAATCAGTATATTCAAAGTCAAAAATTTTGTCTTTCCCTAAATCTACATCTTGTATTCCCTTATAACCATGAGCCGAGATTATCCATCCTGTCTTAGATTCTTTCTTATCCTGTTACTCATACTCACCCAAATCCATCACACTTCTGATTGTGTTGAGGACATGCTACCCAAAATATGGCAGCTGGCATTTGAGAAAACAGGAGAAGCAGGAAGGCCACTCTCACCTTCACTTTGCCATTCTTCCCTGAAGCAGGTCATAAGATCCTCATTGAAAAGGTGCCCTCCCTATACCCAGAGGAAAGGACCCGAAGACACAGAGATGCCAAGAAAAATCTAAACCAACAGGCCCTGCTAAGTTTCCCCCAGTTTATTGCCATTAATTCAGACTCATTTGTCCTCCAGTCATATTTCCTCATCACTGTTCACTCTTCATCAAACCTAAGCAAAAAGTATACAAATTTACCTGTTTTTTTGAGTCTTCATTTTCTAAGGCCCCGTGCCACATAAAGTTTATTAAGAAATAAATGTATATACTTGTCTCTTGCTAATCTGTCTTTTGTTACAGGGGCCACAGTCATGAATCTAGCAATAGGTGAGGAAAAGATATTTCTTTTCCCCTACACTTCCAAGCTCTGTTGATTCTACTGCTGAAATTACATTCTCACACATACCTCCCCTTTCATCTACTTGAGTTCAGATTCTTATTATCTCCTGCCCTAGTTCAAGTTCTCATTATCTCCTACTTGGATTGTTCCCCTTCCTTCCAATCCATTGTTCACAGAACTGTCAGAGAGATCTTCACAAAGAATGATCTGACCAAGAAACTCACTAACTTAAAAGCCATCTGGCTTACTCATAGTTTTCACAGCTTGTTCACACAGTTTATGAGGTCCTTCATATCTCTGGCTCCTGACTATTAACATCACTCCAATGTAGAGTCCATTTCATTAGACTTGAATCTCTTCTGGCCACTGAAAAACATTACTAGGGTCTGAATCAGGTTGAAGTAAATATCTGTATCGTTGTGGAAAATGCCACCATCTGTATCATTCTGCCTCCTGCTACTTTGGCCTGAAATTCAGGAAAGCACTGGCAATCTTTGTCCCCATTTCTAGGCCAACGATATCGGTTGTACTCCAATTATACTCTATTTTGGACTCAGTAGGTGTGCTTCCTCCATAGTTAAGAGCATCAACTCTCCCCACATTCTACTAGTAGATTTGAAAAAAATCCCCAAGCCTTCTTTGAGTTTCTCATGCACTTTCTTTCCAAAGGGATGTCCTACAGCTCTTCTGTGGTTTTTGTATATATATGGTACAAATTAGGTATAATTTGAAAAACTTCAATTAATAACCAAACACACAGATTTTCTTTATACTTTTAGAAACCTCTCATACAAATTATCATTCACAAGTTAGCACCTGTTAGAAAGAATGCTATGCTATTCTATTTAACATAAAACACTTGTTTTAATAATATATTGTCTACCAATGAACAGCTATGTGAGAAAAAGAATATATATATATGTGTGTGTGTGTGTATATATATATATATATATATATACACACATATGTAGGAAAGAAATTGAAAGAAAGAGAGCAAGGAGGAAAGAAAGAGAGCAAGAGAGAAAGAGAGAAGCTATTTAATTAGAGAAAGAAAAAATTAGGTTAGATAGAAGACAGAACTTCCCAACCACACAGAAAGGGCTTAATAAAAGGAATTTGAAATCTTTTTTTAGGGTTTTTCCAGTCCTTTAGATAGCTACACATCTGACTTTCCCCAGGGTTCTTTTCAAAGGACTATTAGAATTATAGGACCTTTCTTTTTTTCTTTTGCATCAGGTATTGTTATGGTTATTCTGTTTTAAAGTAATGCATACACACACAACATAATCTTAAAAACACAATAACTTCGAGGAAGAAAAAAACACACATAGTTTCATCTTCCAAAGAGAATTACTATTGACATTTGAAGATATTTCCTTCCAGGCTTATTTGCATGCGTCACTTTTATTTTAGAGGACATTTTTTCTTTTTAAAATTAAAATAATTTTCCATTTTGTTTCTTAAGGTAAAACAGTGCTTGTTCATTTAGAATTTAGAATTACAGATAAAAAATGATAAAACATGGATAGAGCTGGAACGCATTCTACTAGGTGAGGTATCCCAAGAATGGAAAGACAAGCACCACATGTACTCACCATCAAATTGGTATTAACTGATCAACACGTAAGTGCACATATAGTAATAACATCTACTGGATGTTGGGCAGGGGGGAGGGGGAGGGGGAGGAGGGAGAGGGGACAGGTATATACATACACAAAGAGTGCAATGCGCACCACCCGAGGGATGGACATATTTGAAACTCGGACTTAGGAGGGGAGGAGGGGGCAAGGGCTACATACGTAACCTAAACATCTGTACCCCCATATTATGCTGAAATAAAAAAAAAAAGAAAAAAAATGGGATTCAATTCTGTGTCTTCACTTGAAAATCTACACACTAGGAAGAAGGATCACCCCATTTTCCTGTGATTTGTCAATAAATTTAATGATTACAGCAAAAAAAATGATAAAACAAGCATATGGGAGCATTTTAAAAGAACACCGTTACTTTCTTTTATAGAAGAAAATGGTAAGTCTTCTTTAGCAGAAATCTAAGAATTTACAACTGAAATATCAATTTAAACAGTATTCGAAGCCTTATAAAAATCAGGAAGTGATCCACTACTACAGTTAACATATTGACCTCTTAATATTGCCTTATGACAAAAAAAAAGTTGGGAGAATTAAATCATTTCATGAAAACCTTTATCCAGAAATTATTCTCTCATGAAAAATACTTCAGGCAAACTGCCTATAATGCAACATTCAAGCATTAAATTAAAGGTCAAGAATATGTTAATGAGAAGCATGCAAAGTTCAGAATCCCTTCATCTCTGCTGACCGACTGTCTCTTCTTTTAACTCTGCTTTTTGTTCCTACTGTTGGCTCCATAAATACCTTTTAAATCTCATTAATTCATGTTCCTCTCTTGCTTTCCAATTCTACTGAGAAGCAGAATAGTTCTAGAAATCATGTTCACCATAACTCTGAGAACTTACTGAACAATAATTTAAAAAATGTTATTCCCCAGTAGCATTCCCTTTCTCCATCGTGATGCTGTTGTCCATTGAGACTATAACTGGAAGATGCCAAATACATAACTCATCTACCACCACTCTCCACTTCTACACCCACGTGTAGCCTCAGAATCATTCTTAACATAGAACTCAGGAAACCACTATTTCTCGGTGGAATTTGATACTTGAAACTTTCTTATCATTCCTGGAAGCTCATTAATTAAACTGCACAGAAACAGTCTATTAAGAAAATAGACATGCTTCTTGTTACTGGTTATACCATGTGACCAAATATGGCTCTGGCAGCCTTTGAGACAGAGGTCCCACTTGCTTCATGTAGGTTTCTCTCCCTCTTCGCTCTGTCTTCACATTGGATCAGTTACTGCTTGTGTATTCCCCTCTTTTCATTCTTAACCTTCTTTTATGTCATTCTGCTACTTTACTCTTCATTCTAGCATGAAACATATTTATTCCCTTGATCCCAGAAAAAGGTAACTTACTTTCTGTCTGTCACTAAATTTTCCTTAATATCAGGTCAAAACTTCTAAAGCAAGGATATAGATTTTTCTTCTGCAATAAGGGCCAAAGTAATAATGGCTTAAAAATATAAAAATTTGTTTCTCACATAATGGTCAGAGGGAGAGTAGTCCAGAACCGATACTGGCTACATGGTGTTCAGGGATCCAGGTTCTTTCTTCTTAATCTGCCATTGTCAACACTGAAGCACTAGCTCACATCTCACATGGCTGCTCTAGCTACTGTCATCATGTTCACATATTAGCTAGCTAGATGGAGAAAGAAAAATAGAGAGCTTGACCCTTTTCTTAGTGGCAAAACCCGGAAGTCGCACACATCACTTTTGTTCAACTCTCTTTGTTAAAACTTAGTCACATGCCATATCTGACTAGAAGGAGTACTGGGAAATGCAGTTTTCACCCAGATGACCTTATGCTCATCTAAAACATGAAAGTTCTATTATTAAACAAACAAGAGAAGAATGCATATTGAAGACAAATAGTCAAGTCTCCGAAACTACTTTTTCCTGGACTAGCCATCTCTCTGAACTCTGGTCAAAGAATTTCCCTGATGTTTTATTTGCTTTGTTTGGAATACACAGCATTAGCCCATACCTACAGTTCTTTCACTCAATAAGCCTGCTCTCTAAGTATCCTGATTCTTTCATCTTGAAGGATTAATCCCAGACTTCGTGCTTATTCATCAGAAGGGATGTGATACTAGTGAAAAGGTTATGGAGTTAGAGATCCTAGATGAAGGACCTTGGGGAAAGTATTAAAATCTTTCTAGCTTCTCTGCCATCCTTGCAGAGTTGCAGTGAACATTCAATGAAATAATGTATGTGAAAGGCTTTGTAAGTTGGAAAACTGTTAACATGCTTGTGACTACTCCATTTCTTAGCAGTATTTTACAGCTATGTCTCCTCAGCATTGTCACCCTATAGCTTCCTAATTTTATCTTCCACTCAGTGATTTACTTCTCTAGGGTCTCAACTCTTAGCTCTTATCTCTCCTTATCATTGGCAAAGGCATAATCAATTATTTTTTGAATTATTTGGCCCTAGAGAGATTAGGGAGACCTAGCCACATAGGATTTTATTGGGGTTGAGTTTTTAGTTGCCTTCATGTTACAGAATGAATGGCACGATGTTATTCATTTCACAGTGCTCTGTATCCTGTATGAACTCTACTTTGGGCCTACCTAATTAAGGCTTGGATTTGTAGTGTTCTTTCTAATCCCTGATGGTGTTTAATCTTTACTTTCCTTTCTTGGGTCATTTTATATTCATTTCAACTATTTAGCATAACTAATTTTGGCCATATATAAATTTTTTCAAATTATAGCAATTCTACTAGTAACTATAGCGACGTGTTCCCTGTTCTCAATCAGAAAAGAGAAACTTCAGTTCACATAAAAAATTTGTTTGCTTCAAAATAAACAAGTATTCCTATTTATGCTAGTGCCCGTTATGAAACGGATAACCTTATCTAGGAAGGGTCATAATAAAAAATATCCAGGGTTTCATATTTTAAGGAAATGGAATGATGTGTTACATTAATCGTGTTCTCATAAAGAGCTGATCGTGGATTTAAAGTATGCTATTTTATAATTTTGCAGGCTTTGTTAAAAATAGATTAGAGCAATGGGTTTCAGGCATGCTCTAAAGGCTTGCTGGCATTATATAGGTTAGCATTAATGATTTAGAATATACTTAAAGTGTTTATGCTTACAGTAAATGAGAAATATAAGGAAGAGAAAAGTAGCATCTACTGAAGGCCCATTCTTCACTATATTCTATACTACTTCTTTACATGATTTTAATTAAACCTTAACAGCAATTCTGAGAGATAGGTATTATTAAATCTTCCTTTTCATAATAAGGAAAATGAGATCAGAGAGATTAAGCATATTACTTAAGTCACAGAGCTAGTAGGCTCAGCACAAACCCCAATCCACCTGCTCCAAAAGTATTATTCATTTTTCTAAATCATACTGCTTTCTGGAAACACATGAAGGTAAAACATGAAGGTGTTATTATTTTAAAATATGTTAAGACATCGGTTTGCAACTTGGAATTTGTAGCTTTTGTAGCGAAGGAATGAAGTTTGCATATTGTCAAACCATGTAGTAGACAGTCTATTCTCTTCACAATTTACTGCTGATTAAGCTTTCAGTATAATAGCTGTCAGATACAATTAAGGAGTGGAACATTTTATAATAAATATTAGAAACACAGTTTTTCTTATGTATATCAATTAGATTAGATTAGTTTATACACTAATCTTCTAAAAAGAAGCGGTTGATAACTGTGCAGCTGAATTACTTAAATCTAGTCTTGGCACTATCTATGGAACATGTGAAACATGGCATATACACTGTAGAATTTTAGTTATTATCTTTCAGTAAGGAACGTAGTTGAATAAGTTGGTCTTATTTTATTCCAAGTCACGTCTAAAATGCTTAAAAGTAAAAAAAAAAAAAAGTATGTTGACTGATTGCACATTTTCATTGATGCCATTGTTATTCAGACATGTATTCCCCCAAGGAAAATATTTTGACTAATCATGCAATAATGCAAAATGCACCTAACCGGGTCTAAATCCTAAAATTTGAGTTATAATTTCCAAATATGACTAACACAATGTTTATTTTATAGATTAATATCAAAATTCTCTAAATCTTAAAAAGTTCAAAAGAAGAATAAGTTTAGGTTTAAAAGACAGTGTAAACTTAGAACAATCAGAGATCAATTCCAAGGCCAGGGGATCCCTAAGGTCCCGTCCAACTTTTTCATTTTAGCCCTAGGATAAATGCCAGCTTCTCCCTCTTCTGAGCATACACAGCATGTAACCTTTACATGTTAAAGCTCTGATTATTTTAATTTTACATATCCTGTAATATTTGAAGATTCAAAGAAAATAAAAAATTCCCCTTTTTCAAACTTGCAAAGCCAGAATCAATAATGTTATGGCTCATTTTCCTTTGGTGAAATATACTACTGGTAAACCGAGAGCTGACCGCTAAGTCACAGCTCCACTCTGGAGAAACCACAGTCTTGGATCAGAGTGACTGTTGGTTAGATTGAATGACCTCAGACAGAAAAGCACTGAAACTGGTCCCGATTTCTAGAGTCCAAAACAACAGTCGTGCCCACTATGATAATTCAGTGTAACTAGGGCCTTAACAAGCCTAATGTGCCTTTGAATTCAAAAACAATAGAATGATGTATAATCTGGATGGGGTACTGACCTAGGGCATGTTAAACTACCTTTAATAGGATTTTCTTCTTACCTAGGTTTAGGAGTTTGCAAAAGCAATTTAATCACACAGGTGTCTGGTTAGAGCATGACCTCTTTCCAAGGTAACAAAATGCAGAAAGAAAAAAGCTCTTCTCCCATAAAGAGGCCATTCCACATAGGATGGGAAGAGATCTCCATTGAAAAGTCTCCAAGATGAATTCCAATAGGCAAAGTTTACCTATCTTGTAATAATATAACATTATTACATTAGGAGCAGCAATATTAAGTGGCCTTGTATGTGCAAGAAATCCTTTTCCATTCTAGGGTTAAGACCTTTTCATATTAACTTCAAGCACTTTCTTCCATGTTACTATTCAGAGAAAAAAGAACAGATTATCTTTTAGGGTTATAAAATCCTTATGAGTGTAAACATTCAACATGAAGATTTAAATCCCTCTAAATATCCAGCAGATCCCAATGTATGTGAAATTACTTCAAATGCGGTGTTGCTTTCACCTTCTATGCAATCTTAACTCCTTGAAATAAGTTATTCACTTTCTCCCCAGGTCAGGAGTATGAAAATTAAATACAGTAGAAACTTATATTAACTGTTTGTTTCATGAGTCAGTCCATTATTTTTATACATTCCGTATGAAGATAAGGAAATAGGCACAGAGCATTCACCTAGTGCTTCACCTAAGCTGTGGTGAAACCAGGCTTTCTTCCCAACAGCACCAATGCATTTTGGTTCTGTACATGACAGAATAGATGTATACTATGGTATGAGACAAAGACATGTGCTATTGCCACCTCCAGAAAGGGGGTGGGGTGAGCCAAACTGAACAAGTGAACTTAGTCTGAAACCTTTAATGAAAAGCTTTCCTTCGCTTCCTTGTGGGTGGCAAACTGGTCTGACAAGCTTTGCTCTAGCATTCAGTGTAGTTTTTGACATTAAACCAGAAAGACATGATGACATTTCTAAGTTCACCAACACTAAAATTTCACAGGTAAACTGTAAGAATTGCAAAAAAAGGAGAAAGGGTGTAAAGAGCATAACTATGCACACAGTTTCTGACAAATGTCAACCTACCATCCCTTGTTATGCTCCAACCAGAGGGCCTTTGAATGATGTGAGAAAAGCAGAGGGGCAGGGTTTGTTCCCAAAAGTCTCATCGAGTTTTGAAGACAATATTTTGCAATCACACAATAAAACTATGTATTATAAGTTCATGAGGACAAACCTTATTTAAAATGAAATATACTCAAAAATGATGATAAAAGAATTTAAGAAAAATCACTGATCTCCCTTTTAGTATTATCTACTATAAAGTTAGCAGATCTCAGTCAAGTTGTACTCTCTCTTTCTCTTTTCAATTTTTATTAGCTCTTATTTATCTTCAGAAAATGGGGTTATAAAGGTGATAATGGTCAGATATAGAAGTGAACTCTCTTACCACCATAATTACACTTTATTGATTTAAGTTAGATGTTTATATTCTGAAAAAAAAATGTTTAACAGTATTAACATTTCCATCATTAGTCTCATACTCATTAGGATGAATTTCATACCACTCTTAGCAATTACTTTATTTTAATAAGCACCATGTACTCAAATGGAAAATTTCCAAAATGTCTTTATTTTTGCCCAGAAAAATAAGGTTAGCAATTATGTATAGCCAGCTAGGTGCCTCACGTTTAGCTGTAAAGGTAAAATGTTGATTCCATCCTGTGTTGAACACTTGTTATGCTGGAAATTATTTTGATTTCCCTAAGTTGCACATCTCTTTTACACATTTTCTACAGTAAATGGAACCCACCACAGTCACATGAGGAAGAGATAGAGAGATGGCTTAAAATTTATATCAATAGTGGAATATTCAAAATTTAAAGATAATTATAAATATATAAATGCAGCAGCTGTTAATCTAAATTTGTTTACAGGTCCACACAAACACAGTCGATTGGTCTTTGACAAAAGGGCAAAGATAATTTGATAAAGAAAGGATAGTCTTCAATAAATGCCGTTGGAACAGCTAAATATTCACATGCAAAAAAAAAAAATGACTCTAGACACAGATCTTAAATCTTTTACAAAAATTAACTCAGAATGGATTATAGCCCTAAATTTAAAACTCAAAACAATAAAACTCCTAGAAGATACCATGGAAGAAAATCTAAGTGACCTTGGGTTTGGTGATGACTTTTTATATATAACGCCAAAACCACAATACATGAAAGAAAATATTGATAAAGTAGACTTCATTAAAATTAAAAATTTTTGGTCGGCCATAGTGGCTCACGTCTGTAATCGTAGCACTTTGGGAGGCCGAGGCGGGCGGATTGTTTGAGCTCAGGAGTTTGAGACCAGCCTGAGCAAGAGCGAGACCCCGTCTCTACTAAAAATAGAAAGAAATTAATTGGACAACTAAAAATATATAGAAAAAATTAGCCGGGCATGGTGGCGCATGCCTGTAGTCCCAGCTACTCAGGAGTCTGAGGCAGGAGGATTGCTTGAGCCCAGGAGTGTGAGGTTGCTGTGAGCTAGGCTGACGCCATGACACTCACTCTAGCCCTGGCAAAACAGTGAGACTCCGTCTCAAAAAAAAAAAAAAAAATTAAAAATTTCTGTTCTGTGAAAGATACTGTTAAGAGAATGAAAAGACAAGCTACAGACTAGAAGAAAACATTTGAAAAATATGTATCTAATAAAGGACAAGCATCCAAAATATATAAAGAACACTTTAAACTCGACAATAAGAAAATAAATAACCCAATTAAAATATGGACAAAAATCTGAACATATATCTCACCAAAGAAGATATACAGATGGCAAATAAGCATATGAAAATATGTTAAAAATCATATGTTATAAGGAAATTACAAATTAAAACAACAATGAGATACCACTATTATACCTATTAGAATATCTAAAGTCCTAAATACTAAAAACACCAAATGTTGGAGAGAATGTAGAGAAACAAGAACTCTCATTCACTGCTGGTAGGAATAATGCAAAATGGTGTAGATACTTTGGAAGACAGTTTGGAAGCTTTTTACAAAACTAAACATATTCTTACCATATAAGCCCAGCAATAGCACTCCTTGGCATTTACCCAAAAGAGTTGAAAATTTATGTCTACATAAAAATAAGCACATAATGTTTATAGCAATTTTATTTACAATTGCCAAAACCTGAAGCAACCAAGACCTCCCTCAATAGGTGAATGGATAAACAGTGGTATATCTAAATAATATTGTAGAATAAATGCAGTGTTCAAAAATGGCAGTATAGAAGCAAGCTGGCTTCACTACCCACTTCACACTCACAAAAAGCCAAAAATAAATATACAGTGCAGTGATTATCACCAGCAATATCCCAGAACTCAAATATGAGGATGAAACAGTTCCCAGGACCACAGAGAAATAAAAAAAAAACTTGAAGCAGACGGTATGGGAATTTGACTTCCATATCCATGATACCCTCTCTCCCCCGTCCACCTGGCACCAAGCATGAGAAAGAATTTCCCCCCTCACTGTTTATACATTGGAAACAGTGAGATTGAAGTGGACAATCAGATTCCCCACAACATTGAGTTCCCTGGCAGGAGAACTGTCCCTACCTCAGCCCACAGGAAGCACTTGGAGAATGCCTGAAGGGAAAAATATCCCCAAGGACAGAGACAAAGGGAGGAGGTGGGACTACCCCATTCCCAGCCCTGGAAACCTGTTCTGTAACTCAGCCAAAGAAGATACCAAATCAGAGTGACTGTTCAGCAGCACCATACTGTTAGACAGTTCCCCTGAGCCCAAAACCATAGCCGGACTTCCCACTCAACAGGGATATCCTCTTTGGGGCCTTATCCATTAGGATGAGTGGCATTCTGATTGGTTATTAGAACCAAGGCAAACCTAGGCACCATTTAGTGACAAAAAGGAGGCAACAACTTAGTGTAAACAAAAAAAGGCAATAGGTAAATTACCAGGAATCTCTAAGCAAACATATCCAATAAAAAACAAAACCAGTCAGACAAAAAAGACTAGAATAAATAATTAATCCTTCAATGCAAAGACATAGATACACATCCACAAAAACAACAGAAAACAGGAAACCATGACCTCCTCAAATGGACAAAGCAAAGAACCAGTGACTGATCTTAATGAAACGGTGGTAAGTAAACTCAAGAATTCAATACAGCCGTTTTAAGGAAACAGTGATTTCCAAGATAACACAGAAAGCAATTAAAAAATTTATCACAAAAATTTAACAGAGATTGAAATAATAAAAAATCAAACAGACATCTTGGAACTAAAAAAAATATATTTGCTGAACAGAAAATATTATTAGAGGCTCTCAAGCATAATGGATCAAGCAAAGGAAAGAATAAGTGAGCTCAAAGACAGGCTATTTGAAAATAAACAGTTAAAAAACAAATAAATAAGAATGAAAAGGAACAAAGATTACCTAAAAGATATAGAAAATTACCTCAAAAGACCAAAATTAAGAATTATTTGTCTTCCAGAGGAAGTTGAGCAAGAGCAAGGGCTAGAAAAATTATTCAAAGAAATAATAACAGAAAATTTTCGAAAACTTTATGAAGATATAAATATCCAGGTACAGGAAGGTCAGAGAACACCAAACAGATTTGACCCAAATAAAACTACCCAAGGCATGTAATAATTAAACTCTCAAAGGCAAGGACAAAAAGAGGATCCTGAAGGACCAAGAAAAAAGCATCAAATAATATATAAAGGAGCTCTAATTCATATGTCAACAGATTTCTCAACAGAAACCATACAGGCCAAGAGGGAATGAGATGACATTTTTAAAGTGCCACAAAGAATATAACATACCTAGGAATCAATTTAACCAAAGAAGTGAAAGATCTATATAAGGAAAACTATAAGACATTGCAGAAAGAAATTGAAGAGGAAGCAAAAAACTGGAAAGAGATTCCATTCTCATGAACTACAAGGATCAATATTGTTAAAATGACAATTCTATCCAAAGAAATTTATAAACCCAATGTAATCCCCATCAGAATGCCAATGAGATTCTCCATAGAAATAGAGAAAAACAATGCTAAAGCTTACATGGAACCACAAAAGACCCAGAATAGCCAAAACAATCCTGAGCAAAAGAACAAAGCTAAAGGTATCACACTACCTTCCTTCAAAATGTACTATAAAGCTATGGTAATCAAAACAGCATGGTACTGGCATAGAAACAGACACATAAACCAATGGAACAGATTAGAGAACCCAAAAATAAATCCACACATTTACAGCCGACTCATTTTTGACAAAGGCACCAAGAACATACAGTGGGGAAGGGACAGTCTCTTCAGTAAATGGTGCTGGGAAAACTGAATAACCATATGCAGAAGAATGAAACCAGATCCCTAGTTCTCACCATATACAAAAATAAAATCAAAATAGATTAAAGACTTAAATCTAAGACCTAAGATTATAAAACTACTAGAAGGAAACACTTGGAAAATACTATAGGACATTGGTCTGGGCAAAGATTTTTTGTGCAAGACCTCAAAGTTTAGGCCGCAAAAGCAAAAATAGGCAAATGGGATTACATCAAGCTAAAAAGCTTCTGCACAGCAAAGGAAACAATCAACAAAGTTAGGAGACAACACACGAACAAGAGAAAATATTTGTAAACTTTTCATCTGACAAGGGATTTACAAGTAGAATATATAAGGAGCTCAAACAATTTGATAGCAGAAACACAAATATTTTGATTAAAAAATGGGCAAAGATCCAAATAGACATTTCTCAAAGTAAGACATACAAATGTCCAAGCAGATGAAAATATGTTTAAAATCATGAATCATCAGATAAATGCTAATCAAAACAACGAGATATCATCTCCCCCAATTAAATGGCTTTTATCAAAAAGGCAAGGAATAATATATGCTGGTGAGGATGTTTGAGAAAAGGGAACCATCGTACACTGTTAGTAGGAATGTAAATTAATAGAATCACTATGCAGAACAGTATAGAGGTTCCTCAAAAAAAAAAAACAAAACTAAAAATAGAACTACCATATGAACCATCAATTCCACTACTAGATATATATATTTTAAAAAAGGAAATTGATATATTAAAGATATATCTGTACTCTCATGTTTATTGTAGCCAGTATTCACAATAGCCAAAATATGAAATCAACCTAAGTACCTATCAATGGATGCATCAATAAAGAAAATGTCCTATATATGCAATCTTGTCATTTTGCAGCAACATGGATGGAACTTAAGTCATTTTGTTAAGTGAAATGAACTAAGCACAGAAAGGCAAATACCTAATGTTCCCATTCATATGTGGGAGCTACAAAAGTGCATCTCATGAAGATAGAGAATAGATTGGTATTTACTAGAAGCTGGAAAGGGTAGTGGGGAGAAATGGATGAAGAGAGGGTCAATAATGGGTACAAATATACAGTTTAACAGAAGAAATAATACCTAGTGTTTGATAGATCAGTTGGGTGAATATGGTTTACGATAATCTATTGTATATTTCAAAATAGCTAGAAGAGAATAATTCAAATGTTTCTAGCATAAAGAAAAGACAAATCTTTTAGGTGATGGATATCCCAATTGCACTGATTTGATCTTTACAAGTTATATGAATGTATTAATTTATCACACATACCCTGAAAAAAAAAGCCAGATAGTATGTTTAAAATAATGCATGCTAAATATACATTTAAATTATTTTTGAACACCTGTAAAAAAAAATAAATGAGCTAAAGACATAAGGAAACCTTAAATGTATATCACTATGTGAAAGAAGCCAAACTGAAAAGGCTACGTTTTATATGATTCCAACTATATGACATTCTGGAAAGGGCAAAACTGTAGTGATAGCAAAAAGATCAGTGATTGCCATGGGTTTGGGTGGGAGGAAAGGATGAATAGGTGAAGCACACAGGAAGTATAGGACAATGAAACCATTCTGTATGGTACTGTAATGGTGGATATATGTCATTATACATTTGTCAAAACCCATAGACTGTATAACACAAAGATTTGAACCCTACTGTGGTTTATTAACTTTAGTTAATAATATGAATGTATCAATATTGGCTCATCAATTGTAACAAATTTACATCAATGCAAAATGTTAATAAATGAGTGAAACTGGCTGTGATAGTGGTTGTGGTGAGGGAATATATAGACTATCTCCATGCTTTCCACTTATTTTTTCTGTAAACCTAAAACTACTCCAAAAAAAATAAAATCTATTAATAAAAATAGTATGTAAGGATGTGGTGACTGAACTGAGAGTTTCTTGTGCTCAAAGTCTATTTTTGCAAAAGGTAAGTATAGAAAGTAGGCATATGCTGATCATATCTGCATAGTAACACATATTTTGTGTAAGAAAATAGCACTGTGAAAATTGATTAAAAATAGAAAATCTATTAAGTAGTCTGTTTCCAGTGAAAATATCTCTCTAATATTTATAGAACAGCTGTATAACCCTGCTTATCTGAAATTACATCTTTTAAAGGTTTTAAATGTGATGATTTCATACCTCATTTTACTAATCACCTTATGCTTTTGTTGTGTGGTAAATGATGTGAAAATATATGAACTATATATCCCTGTCTAAATCATAAAATAAAATGTTTTTTTCCCTAGACTCATTTTCTCTTAAGTGTTTTAGTCAGCTGTCTTGTCTGCCCAAGGGTACTCTGTTCAAGCTTAACAAACTGCAGGTTCTCAGTACTCTCTCCTGAATGATGCCAACATATAAGATCTATCTTCTTTGAGTCAATTAGGGTATAATCCTATGTATAACTTAATTTGATCTCATTAAATGCTTATTGTCTTTAATTTTAAGGACTACTGGTCCTATATACTACTTTCTCAGGCACTGTGTCTTATGATGTATTCAAGACATTTCTAACTTAAATTCTCAGCTTCTTCAACTTTTCCTTACCCATTTAAATAACTATTTTAATTTACTCAAATCTGCCAGTTTTTACACAAATGAATAAATGAATGAAAGTAGATGGCTAAACCTCTGTTGATTTATAAAAATAAGTGAAATTTGTAGAATACTTATTTTCAAACTAAACCTGATATAATACACATGTGTGTATCCACTGACAGTACATGTGCGCATCCACTTGGAGGCAAAATTCTGTACATTGAAGGATATTGTTTTGAAAAAGGCAGGTTCACCACAAATGTTTGTGGGGCCCAAGTTTAGAGCACAAATAGAGGCCACAAACATTTTCGTAAATATTTTAAAGTTATTAATCAACAAACTATTAAGTAGAATATGACCCTTTACCTAAAAAAAATTTAAAAAGTGCTTTTATTCAGAGTGAAAATTTAAATATCATTCATTAACCCTCAGGCTTGCCGTGGGACACAGGGCTCTCATCCCATGGGGGAGTAACATGAGGAACCAGAGAGCCCCCAGCACTGAGTGACTGAATCTGATTTGGGCAACTGGGAATGCACGCATGGCTGAGCCCATGCTGAGTGACTGAGCCTGCCTCAGGTGAGGGGTGCACACTCGGGGTTTAGACTGCCTCAGACAGAGTGGCCACTGGCCCAGCTCAGAGAGGAGGACAGTCATGGTTCCACACCCACAGAGAGGAGGAGGGTGGACCAGTGGTCCCCCCATCAGCTCCAGAGTGAAACAGGAAGACCATGGCCCCTTCCTCCCCTCCATAGGAGCTCCAGGAGTTCTATGTGCTGAGTGACCCCCTTACAGCACTGGAGGCATGTCTCCCACCAGAGCTGGGCCAGTAGGGCAACCTCTGTTGGTGACCTTCCTGCCCACAGGGGTTTGCTTTGTCCACCTGCTGATGGCACAGGCGGTGGGGTGAGGAGGCATGTGGGAGAGGTCCCAGTCTCAGGGTCAGGCAGCCTAGAAGTCCCAGCCAAAGCAATCAGACAAGAGAAGGATATCAAGGGCATCCAAATAGGGGCAGAAGAGGTTAGATTTTTTCTCTTTGCAGATAATATAATCTTTTATCTAGAAAACCCCTAAGATTCTACCAAGAGACTTCTGGAATTAATAAAGAAGATCAGCAAAATCTCAGGTTACAAAATCAACATACACAAATCAGTACCATTCATATATGCCAACAACAGTTAAACTGAGAACCAAATCAAAGACTCAATATCTTTCATAATAACAACAAAGAAAATAAAATACCTAGGAATATATTTAACTAAGGAGGTAAAGGACCTCTACAAAGAAAACTATGAAACATTGAAGAAGGAAATAGCAGAGGACACAAACAGATGGAAAACCATATCATGCTCGTGGATCAGCAGAATCAACATGATTAAAATGTCTGTACTACCCAAAGTGATTTACAGATTCAATGCAATTCCTATTAAAATACTATCATCATTTTTCACAGATCTTGAAAAAATAATTCTATGCTTCGTATAGAACCAGAAAAGACCCCATATAGCCAAAATAACCTTAAGCAAAAAGAACAAATCAGGAGGCATTAATTTACCAGACTTCAAGCTGTACTACAAGGCTATAATAACCAAAAGAGCATGATACGGGCACAAGAACAGAGACATAGACCAATGGAACAGAACTGAGAACCCAGATGTAAAACGATCCTCATGTAGCCAACTAATCTTTGACAAAGCAGGAAAAAATATACACTGGGGAAAACAATCCCTATACAATAAATGGTGCTGGAAAAATTGGATAGCCACATGTAGAAGACTGAAAAAGGATCCACACCTCTCACCTCTTATAAAAATCAACTCATGATGGATAACAGCTTAAACCTAAGGCAGGAAACCATAAGAATTCTAGAAGAATATGTTGGAAAATCTCTTATAGACATCGGCCTAGGCAACGAATTTATGAAGAAGACCCCGAAGGCAATCACAGCAACAACATAAATAAATGGGACCTGATCAACTTAGAAAGCTTCTACACAGCCAAAGAAACTGTCATTAGAGTGAATAGACAACCTACAGAATGGGAGAAAATATTTACATACTATGCATCCAACAAAGGGCTAATAACTAGAATCTATATAGAACCAGGAAAATCAGCAAGAAAAAATTAAACAACCCCATTAAGTGAACAAAGGACATGAACAGAAACTTTTCAAAAGTAGATATACTTATGGTCATGAAACATATGAAAAAATCCTCAACATCTTTATTCATCAAGGAAATGCAAATCAAAACTACAATGTAATATCACTTAACTCCAGTGACAATGGCTCTTATCAAAAAGTCCCAAAACAACAAATTTTGGCATGATTGCAGAGAGGAACACTCATACACTGCTGGTGGGACTGCAAACTAGTATAACCTCTGTGGAAAGTAATGTCGAGATACCTCAAAAGGCTACAAGTAGAACTACAATTTGATCCAGCAATCTCATCACTGGGCATCGACCCAAAGGAAAAAAAGACATTCTATAAAAAAGACGTCTGCACTCGAATGTTTACAGCAGCACAATTCATAATTGCAAAGATGTGGAATCAACCCAAGTGCCCATCAATACATGATTGGATTAAAAAATGTTGTATATGTATACCATGAAGAACTACTCAGCCACATAAAACAATGGTGAACTAGCACTTCTTGTATTATACTGGATGGAGCTGGAGCCCATTCTACTAAGTGAAGTATCACAAGAATAGAAAAGCAAGCACCACATGTACTCACCATCAAACTGGTACTAATAGATCAACACTTATATACTCATATGGAAGTAACATTCATCAGGTGTTGGGCAGGTGGGAGGGGGAAGGGGGATGGGTATATTCACACCTAACGTATGTGGTGTGCACTGTCTGGGGGATGGACATGCTTGAAGTTGTGACTCAGGCAGTGCAAAGGCAATATATGCAACCTAAACATTTATATCCCCATAATATTCTGAAATAAAATAAAAAATATAATTCATTAAAAAATATAAATTATAATAAATGTAAAATTTTGAAAAATTAAAATAATTTTTGGCATGCATCCTCTAAAAGCATTTTCTCTAAATAAATCCAAATAACGAATTAAAATAAAAAGATAGAGTACAAATTATAATGTGTGACTACCAAAGGTTTAAATCAAATTTTAAATTTAAGCTAAAATTTTACATAATTTTTGAAAATGAAATATGATTAAAGATTTTATAAAAATAAAATTATTTGCAATTCTAGTGAGCAATGTTTATTTAGTTGCCAACATAACACATGTCATGTACAGACCTGTTTACATATAAATTTAAAAATAATATAGATCAATTAATACAACAAAATATTCCTGAGCTGCTATGTGTAATTTTGTGAATACCGTGTTAATTTGTGAGTACTTCTGGAACCATGAATTAAAAAATCAAGAGAAGTAATAAAATGGACATTGGGTACTTCTGGGAACTACTAGAAAATAATAATACTTCATTATACAATATCTATTGTACTCATGCTATCTAGGAATAAGAATTGGATAAATTATTTTATCTTTCAAGCACTTCTGTTCAAATCCTTCCCGTACCCATCTTTGATAGTGGCATAACCCAAAAAACCATGGCATCTGGATGCAATTGCCTTTTATTTGGAACACATAAAGAAAGAGATTTGAAGTGATTCCCTACAGTCTGAACAGTTGGTCATGTGAGCAGAAGTTAAGATTTTCAAGTCCTATTATGCCAGAATAGAGCCCCAGATTCTAAGTGACAGAGGCACACATATGTTCTTTAATATAGTTATTCGAGTATGTTTATATATATGTTTGCATGTGCAGCCCAGGGAAGGGGGTCTGTATTAATTACTTATTGCTGCATAACAATATTACCATGAACTTTGCAGCTTAAAACAACACACATTTATTATCTCACTGTTTCTGTGGGCCAGGAATCCAGGCACGGCTTAGCACTGTTCTCTGCTTCATGGGCTCAGAAAGCTGCATTCAAGATGTCAGATGGGCCTGCAGTTTCATATGAGAATTGAATGGCAAAGAATCTACTTCCATGTTCATTCAGTTTGTTGGCAGAATTCAATTTTTTGTGGTTGTAGGACTGCAGGCCTCATTTTCTTGCTGGCTCTTGGCTGTAAGCCCTTGCTGGCTGTCAGCTGAAGGCCACCCTCAGCCTCTGGAAGCCACACAAAGTTCCTTGCCATGCCATGCCATGTTCCCCAACATGTGTGTTTGCTTCCTCAAAGCCAGCAAAGAAGAGAGAAATTCCAGGAAGATGGGTGCAACAATCTTATATAATTATGTAATCATATGTATGTAATCATGCACATCCCATTGTCTTTACTGTATTCTGTTCATTAGAAGCAAGTTGTAGGTCCTGCCCACATTCAATGGGAAGGATTGCACAACCTGTGGATACCAAGAGGTAGAGGTCATAAAGACCAGTCTAAGAGTCTGTTTACCACAGAGTCTCTTGTGCTTGGGTCTAAGATGGTACTGAAAAAGAGTATGGGCCATTTTTCGTTGTACTGGATTTATCTAAGTAATTCTGTTATAGATTTTTTAATCATATTGATTCTTTTCCCATTTTTTCCCTACTTGTTATGGTATCTGTCTACTTTTCCAAAAGAGTCAAGATTCCATGTATTCATTCATAAGGGGCTCTGGCCATTAGGAAGTAGAAAAGGGTGGAGGAAAGGGAGGAAACGGAGGGAAAGAAAGAGAAAGAGAAGGAGGAGAAGGAGAAAAAGGAGGAAGAGGAGGAGGAGGAGGAAGAGAAAGGGGGAAAATGGAAGGAAAAAAGGAAGGAAGGAAGGAAGGAAGGAAGGAAAAAAGGAAGGAAGGAAGGAAGGAAGGAAGGAAGGAAGGAAGGAAGGAAGGAAGGAACGAACCACCTAAAAAGTAGAGAAGGACACTTGGAAATAGGGCATCGATCATAGAATGTGAATGCTGTCTACCATAGCAGGTCAATACAATCTTCAGTTTGGACAGGTAGTGATTTGGGGCCTCTGTATGTACAATTTATAAGAAAAGTTTCTAGAGGTTAATATTTAAATTCTCCTTGTACTTCATGGGATATGCCAACAAGGTCAGGTTACCCTGTTGTTTGATCACCCACTTGAGCTGACATTGTCCTGCTTCCTAGAAACCTTTTCTCAGTCAGGACAGAAAGGATGATTGCTTGCTCACTCAGCTGTCAGGGCCTGGCCATGGGGATCTGCCCACACATACAAAGATTTGGATAGAAATAGAGGAAATAATTATAAACAATATGTCATATATATCATAATGGTCATTCTTCATTAATTGTCATCTCAAAATTGATTTTGCTTGTGACTATTACCAATTTTGAAATCTCAAATTCTGAAACTGCCATAAAACTCAGCATCAGCCTTAATAGAATACATTTAGGCTTTGTATTTTTATATCCTTCCACTGTTCAGAAAAGGTGACATATCAAATCTTTAACTATGCATTTAATAGACTAAATTATATATCAGATGTGTACAAAGAACCTCAAGGCATCCAAAAGAAATGCTGAAACAAAAGGAGCATAAAATATATATGAGATTGCATATAACCAGTTTGATTTTGAGAAGGACTAAGTGCCAAAACCTCCCGCACAGTTCCTCTTCAAATCTGACAGTGCTTCTATTGTGCACAGATTTGAATTGTCCCCATTTATAACCTTATGGTTTCTAAATCCAGTAGTTTTAAACAGCAAATCAATCATGAAGTGCAATGAGAGGTCATGGGGAAGGTTAGAGGAGTTTAGTTTCATGGTTGTATGAAAAACAGACCATATTGCTTCTCTCAAGAGCAACCCATGATAAATACCAAATTCATGTGACCCACAAACTTTAGGATTGGAGTCTGATCAAGTATTATGTCCTGGGCAAAGGAGTATAGTATAACTGACTAGTTATACAA
Organism: Avahi laniger; assembly: GCA_963575035.1. Taxonomy (NCBI): domain Eukaryota; kingdom Metazoa; phylum Chordata; class Mammalia; order Primates; family Indriidae; genus Avahi; species Avahi laniger. Next base: position 15,817 of record CAUYSK010019333.1, on the reverse strand, counting down.
TTTACAAAAGTGGAAAATGATGATAAAATACAAATATTTAACTGAAACTATAAAGCTACCATTATAGAATACTTTGGAAACATGGCCCAAAAAAGAGTAATAACACTTATGTAAAAAGCCTGATATTTTTGACTATTATCATAGGATCTTGAAGCATTTGTAGAAAGGTTTCCAAGTGTGAGGCAAACTAAAATTAGTGAAGATAGACTGAGAGTAAATTTAGTTCATTTACAAACTAAATGAATATAACAGAAGGGAATAAGTCCTCATAAATCACTGCCATCAGAACCTTGCATCAAGCCTCTCTTAAATTTGACTATTATTTTATGTATATACCAGTACTTTTATTTCCTAAAAAATCATTAAGGTATCATTTATCAGCTGAAAAATATTAAATAAAAACAATATTTCTTTAGTGAGCAGAACAGAATTCCCATTGTTTATTACCATTTAAGTAAATTTTACTTTGTTGCTTAATTCAAGCAGAGTAACCAAAAATACTATTCGATTTATATTAATTAGCCAAAAAAGGTTTAATTTTAGATGATTATTATTAGAAAGTATTATAGCAATAGCTGTGAGATATAAAGGAGTGTGTGAGGTTGAATATGTTCCCTTATGGAGCTTAACAAAGGCATACTGCTGTTGAGCTTGTCATACATTTATTTTTAAATTAATTATTTAATTGGGTTAAAGATGAAGATAATTCATCTTGTAAAATGTATTTTTCAGTGTTTTCAATAAGGTGCTTATCTGCTGCCTTAGTACAGAATAGTAACACAGCAGGCAAAATGAAGAAGGTTAAGTTGCATTTAAACGAGTTTGGCCCAATAAGTCCCATGCCCTGTTTCTCCATGGAGGTTCATTCCATTATAAACTTAATTAGAAACCTTTACTTTTTAATGCTGAGAAAAATCATTTTGATATTACTAACTCTCTATGTAGGATTTTCAAATCTTTTAAATGGCTGATTTACAGTTACACTAAATCGACTTTTTATTTTTAATATGCCTAGTAGGATGATGCTATAAAAGCTTTTAAGGAAGCCAATGAATCTTTTGGAGTAGACTATATGCTGTTTCAATCAGTCTGTATTAAGCCATGATTGTCATAAGTACCAAATGAATTAATACAGTGAACTTTTGGGTACTAAATTAGGTGAAAGAATAGTTGGCAGATACATATTTACGATTAACCTACATAGAGAAATGTACTTTTAAAAATTTTTTTTACTGAAAATGATAGGATTTCTATTGTGCAAACTGCGATTCTATTGCATTTGCGTAATGATTTGTAGTTGTTGAACGTTGTTAGGCATTCTAAAAGCCAAAGTATGAATGGCATTACAATCTACCTAAAATTTACTGCATTCAGTAAAGGGCTAAAGCACTCAAGCTTTGAAACCATCTACTGCAAAGACTGTTTATTCCCCATATAAAATCTTACTGTATATTGTGTCCTCAAAGATATAAGGGCTGCAACCGAGCAGACTGCTAAACATCTCAAATATTAATTTATTGGCTTCCAAAGCTGTGCTCGCAAAGCATACAGAGTAGCAGATTAGGAGTTGGTAAGAAAGAATAAGTGAGATTTGACAATTCTATTTGAATCTTCTGTGGTTTGGAATTGGAATATTCTAAAGCCACACAAGCTGAAAAAGATATTTTGAGCAAATAGCTTCATAAAGTAGGTTTGGTTTTAAAAGCTGGAGGGATTTCAAAAATTCATTTTATTCTTCAGAAATAATTAGAAGTGGGAAGCAGTTTATTGAAAATATCAGAAAATAGTGCAAACTTCCCACAGGCGAGTATCTCGCTATTGTCTCACCCTCGTGTGAACTGCAGCCTATCTGGTACAGATGTTTCCACCTTCAAAAGGCACATTTCTCCCCCAGCCTCGGCATTTCATTATTTATTATAATAATTTGGGTGGCAACAAAATCAGGTTGTGAACATTTTACAGTAGCTTTTCAGAATGAGTTATGAACCATGCCTCGGAACAATTTGCATTTGAGTAAGAGATATTTTCTGGTGAATTGACATCTAAGAGTGTCTGGCATAGGGGGTTAGATGAGGAAAATAATGCTAAGAAGAGAGAAGCAGGAATTAGCTTCCCTGCACAGCCTTGGTAACAGAAAGAGCCTATCAGAGTAATACATAGCAAACAGTCTATTTTCAAATAGAATAATTTCAAAAGAATGGAAAGAAAATGCTCTGTTATTTTAATGGCTCATCCGAAACCCTGGGGTGAAGAAATGAGCAAAACAAGTGATCAAACAACAAAGGCTATCCCCAAACTTTGAGATTTATTAGTTTACATTCAGAAATGTCTGCTTTGATCTCACTTTTGCATTTTTAGGCTAGTCATCCCCTTTCTTTAATTTATCCTTGCACTATCTCTCCCATTATTTATATATATTTGAAGGAAATTTAATTTTTTCCTATTGAGGATTCCTTAGAATTCAGACATAGTGCCTTTTCCCACAGAGACCTCCCATGCCCAGCAGACCACCACTTTAAAAATAACATTGATCTAGAATCCAAGAAAGAGAGATGACATCCTCCAGACACAGCCACATATTGCCAGCACTAAAGAAGCCACGCTGAGGGTTAAAGAGAGAATGACATTTCACCTCTCTGTCAATGTCTGAGAACTAAGTTCATTCCTCTTCTGATAGTGAGGGATATTTTGCTGAGTTGTTTGTAGGTTTGCTTTTGCCAATGATATTTTCTCAGATTTCTATCCAGCTATCCTTTCTCTATGACCTTTGTGTTGGTGCAATTTGGATTTGATTTTCCAACTAGCTCAGTTACCTCATGACCAGTCCCCAGGGCACACAGTCCCTTCACTTTTGTGTTTTGTAGTGCCAAAACCTTCATGCCTCGCTGAAAACTGCATAACATTAAACACATGCTGCAGATATATGTTCAAATTAGAGATGTAACAAACTATCCATTGAGAATCCACTAAATCACTGAAGCAACAAACCTGCAGATCCAGAGTTAGCACCAGTAAATTACAGTCTACAATATACTTCTCCTGATGATAAAAGTAAAGCATATTTTATTTTAAAATGCTGACAATAACTCCTGAGCAATCAATACCTTTCTTGCAGAAGGAAAATGGCACAGCCCCAACTGCTACTGTACATACATTGAAAAGGACAGATGAACCAGAGATGTGAGCCCTTCGGCAAAGCCCAGGTATGAAAAGTCTTTGGAACCTGGCACTTAGATTGGATTCAGCAGTCAGCCCTTGAACTCTTTGTGTTACATGCACTGAGCTTCTCACGTTTGACAGCATGTTGTCTTGCAAGCTTGAGGGATGTCTAAAAATCAAATGCCAGGACTCTACTGACAAATGTGTGGCTTTTCCTCACCTCCCTTTCCGGGGATGTGGGCTTAGTTTTTGTAATAAAAACAGAGCAGCAGCAAGGCAATACTATATGGGATATTATATGGAAAATATGTATTCCTGAAGTGGCAAATCCCTTGCTGATGAAGAGATGTTACTAGTGCAATGAAATAAAAACAAATAATGGGGTTTTTTTTGGGTTTTTTTGTTTGTTTGTTTGTTTGTTTTTACCAAAAAAGAACAGAAAGAATGAACCTCTCCTAATGGAATCTGATTCTATAAAAACATTTGCTGGTGTCTTGTACCTCTGTTGTGCATGGGATGGGGGTGGGAGTCAGGGGGATGGTGTGTTAGAAAATAGCATAAATATAGAAAATAAAACTTACTGGTGGGGAAAAAGGAGCACATAGAAATAGAGCTGGGCTATAAGCATGTAAGAGTGCCCCTTATTTATAGAATGCACAAATCTGAAATGTCTGAATTTGTGATCACTGCCCAGTTACATTTTGAAAAGGAAGAGTTATTAGTAATTTCTCTAGATGAAACTTCAGCACCTTTAACTATCAAATGGTTTATTTTAAAAACTCAGCTTATTTTTCTAGTTGTGCTGTCTCCACATCTGTGAATGTTTGCAAATGCTTTCAGGTTTGGGAAATTTACTTTGCAACTTGAAGTGCCCTCCATGATTCCAAACTAGATACTTCTATTTATAACATTGGATGAATCGTTTTCTATATGCACATCCTTCAGGGAAGTCTGGCAACTTTTAGTTTTATGGCTGATGGCAATCTGTGTTGGGGCATAGAAAATGACAAGAATCTGCATGGTATTTCAAATCGGGAGTCTACCCAAACAAGGATCAAAAATAGCTTTAATAATTTTTCTATGCAAAAAAGAAATGTATGAACCTGAAAACTTCAAAAAAAATTCTATTTAAATTACTGCTATGAACTAACCCAAACTGAAACAATTATTTCATAGCTTCCATACATAATAAGGGTACACTTTGAGCTAGGCATTGGACTAGCAATACATCTTATTTTAAACAAAAAATAAGATATCATCTTTGATCCCTATATGGTTCTGTCACCTATGAATTTATCAAAAGAAATGTTATGGAAGCAATTCATATTTGTAGCCTACATGGTCTCTGTTCGTTTAGTTGTTCAATTATTCATTCACTCAATGTTTATTGAGTTACTGTTTTTATCCCTTTATGACCATATGACAAAAGGTATTTTCTCTGCTCTCAAGGCACTAATGAACTTGTGAGAAGGCAGGCCATTAGACAACTAACTATGATAAGAAAGGTTAGTTAGCATGCTATAATAGAAGTTAGAACATGAGAGTTCATGAAGCTATGCGGGAAATTGCAAGTAGTCTGCTGTGCCTAGAGCTTCAAGAGCCTGGAGTGGAAAACAGTGGTTAGATGAGGGACTGAAGCAGTTAGGACCAGACTATAAGCAGGGCTTAAATGGCAGAATAGGAATTTGGAGGTTATCCTATGTGCAGTGGGAGGCCTTTGAAAACTATTATGTAAGGGAATCACATGATCAAACAGAGATTTTTAAATGTAAGTCTTGAAACTAGGTGCAAGATAGTCTGGAAAGACAAGAGATAAAAGATTAGAAAAAGATTAGAACAGCATAGGAAATTCTTAAAATAATTCATGCAAATATGATTCAGGGCAAAACCAAGGCAGTGCCAGTAAAAATGGAGAAGTGGGTCCAGATTTGGGGCATATTTCAGAGATCAAACTGGCAGGATTTGAATACATGTGTCTGTGCCATTTCATGGTGATTCAGAGGGTTCTTTGGGAGAGGAAGGCCTGAAAAGGACCATGGGATGCTATTCAGTGAGAAAGGAACACAAGAGGAGCAAAGCATGTGTAGGGGGCAGAAGATAAAGGGTTTGTTTTTTAAAGATGTTGACTTTAATGTGTCTGTGTGAGAATCAGGTAGAGATGTCAAACAAGCAGTTAGAAATAAAAGTCTATCACTTGAGAAAGAGATGAAGTAAAAAACCTCTGGCGATAAGAGTTTCCATAAATCTATTCTTCACTGTAGAGTGTAGCTCTTTAGTGTATTTTGGGTTTTTGTGAGAAGTTTTTCTCAATGATCATCAGTTTCATTCTAGTATCTGGAAATTCAGTAAATTAAAATTGGAAAAAAAGTAAATTATGTCCTCACCTTAGTCATTATTTCCTATCAGTCTTCAATTTTTAAAACAATGTGTCCAGCCCCTTGATAGGTTCCTTTTATTTCTTTGCTTCCTGTCTTTAGCTCACTGATAAGAATTGTCTGATGTTGCAACAATAATTTCCAATCAAAGGGAGGATGTCTTCTAGCTCATTGATTCCTCTCCTAATGAACTACATAGCTCTTTTCTTTCTTTTCTGTCTTTCTTTTTTTTTCTTTCCTTTTTTTTTTTTTTTTTTTTTTGAGATACCTTCAAGGAACAATGTCTGTTGTTGACTCCCAGATTCTTTCTTGGGTTTCTTGTGGGTACAGTTTAAATAATATTTCCCTGAGGCCATTCCTTCTCATTAAGCCACTTGGCATTGTCACAAGGCCTTTCTAGGTCTCTCTACATCTCTTGACCCTTTAACTGCCCAGAAGAGCTTAAGGACATCTGCCAGCTCAAAGACTACCTCGATATAATTTGTAAAACATTAACTACCCAGATCCCTGGGGAAACTAACTGTTTGTAATTCTCTATTTTAGAAATGCCTATTTGTTTCCTGAATTGAAGACAATTCTCTATTCCGTGGTGAATGTGGTTTGTTTGTTTGTTTTATTGTTTGTTTCACTTTGTTTTGTTTTTTAACAGCTTTTGAAGATGTGGGACCTTGTTGAATTAATAAATATAGTCACTAGATTATAGAAAGTTCGTCCCTATATTACTGTATACAATAATGCCACAATACAAAGATGCCTGTTGTATTTTCTGATGAGTAATGTGGATAAATGGCTGTGATGTTTTCTCCAATGTGGGGGATGAGGTAAACGAATGAAACCAAAGCCCTAGAACCCACATTAAAAACAACCAAAAAGCAATCTCTGAAAAATAAAAAAAAATGGATTTATTAAAAAGTTGGTCCTTTTGGATTTGACATTTTGGGGGGAATGACTTTTAATAAGATGAAGTGAAATACCAGGTTTTAAAAATGTCAGGTTGTTCCTTTCTAAATAGGTTTTTAAGTAAGCTTTTTTTTTTTCCTTTCTCATTCACTTAGGAGGGAAAAAAATCAACCTTTTTGAAAACAGTACATATGGTTGCCTCGGCAACAAGCACAATAATAACATCTACAGCATCCATGTGAACTTTAATTATAGCATTATATTAAGATAACACATGTTAATTCTTTAGAAAAACACATGTACTCCTTACTATGAAGAATGTTAGCTATTGATACATGATCTTTCAAATTAAAGCACCTGTTTCTTTACAAAAAGAGTTTCATAACAAATAGATAAGAATCCAAGCAGCTTCTCTCATGATATTTCAGAAATGAACCCAGGGCCAATGAACTGGACATTCTGTTTATACTGTGTTCACTTTGTTAATTATTTATTGAGCATCGGTGATTTGCCTAGTCAGTGGGAAAGGTTTTAATTATTTTTAGTTTTTTCCAGTATAAAACATGGTCTCTGCTATAAAAGAATGTATTAAGGTGATAAGACCATTATGTAGAAAAAGATCCAAGTCTGTCAATATTTAAATATTTTCACATACATTATCTAAATAGAGTAATAGTTAACTTTTGATTTGAGTCAAGCACCAGCCTATGGTGTTGCCGCATAACCAAATGTCACAAGTTTTATAGCTTAAGACAACACAAATTTATTAGCTTTTCTCAGCTCCTAGAAGTTGTCAGCAGTCTATTCTTACATGGTGGCCTCAAGCTTCAAGCTAGAAATGACACATTAAGCTAGAAATGGCACATCCCTCTTATGCTTTGGATCTCCGATGTCTCCTTCTGTGACTAGCTGGAGAAAATTCTCCACTTTTAAAGAACTCACCTGATTGTGTCTGGCCCACCAACTTAATCTCTAGATCTCTTTTTTTTAGAGACAAAGTCTCACTCTGTTGCCTGGGCTAGAGTGCTGTGGTGTCAGCCTAGCTCACAGCAACCCCAAACTCCTGGGTTTAAGCGATCCTCCTGCCTCATCCTCCCGAGTAGCTGGGACTACAAGAATGCACCACCATGCCCAGCTAACTTTTTCTATATATTTTTCATTGTCTGGCTAATTTCTTTCTATTTTTAGTAGAGATGGGGGGAGGTCCTCACTCTTGGTCAGGCTGGTCTTGAACTCCTGACCTTGGGCAATCCTCTGCCTCAGCCTCCCAGAGTGCTAGGATTACAGGCATGAGCCACCACTCCCAGCCAATCTCCAGATCTTACGATCAACTGATTTTGGATTTTAATTACATCTGCAAAACCTCTTCAGAAATTTTGCTAGATTAATGTTTGTCAATAACCAGGGAACAAGGATCTTGAGTGTCCATACTTAGAATGCTGCCTACCACATCAGGAAAAGATGAAAATAATTGGAAAGTCTTCAGGATTGAAATGGAACTTGGACTCATCTGAAAAACAGGTACAATTTGAACATGTGGAAAAGAAACAGAGATGCTATTCCATACAGGAGAAGCAGCATGAATCAAAACACAGAGATTCAGGCAACAAGTAGGCATCGTATAGGAGAGCATTGGAGAGGCTCATGGACTGCTTCAGAGGGTACATGGTATCGAATAATGAGAGATAGCAGTGATTAGGGTTTTTGCTTCTTTGCTGCACTTCCTCTATGCCTGTGAAGAAGTCAGTGAATCCCTTTGTCTAAATATTGAAGGCCAGTCTCCTAAGCCCATATACATGCACCTAAACCCTCTTTTTAGAATTTATAGAATGGAGACTATAACAGTAAGTAATTAACAATATTGACTGCAGCTAATCTGAGTACACTGATAGGAATAGTATCTATAAAACAAGTTGTACAACTATGTATGATATCGTCTGTCTGGTGAAAGAGAAAAACGACCAAATTTTGTCTACTCTGTATTTCTATATTTCTGTTGTTCTGTAGCCATACATCTATGCATTTGAGATTTGGGAGTTAGACATGTTAGAAACAGAGGGAGGGTTTAAGATAGAGTTTTCAGGGTTTTTGTTAATATACATTTTTGTGTTTGAACTTTCAAAATAATCATGTATGCCTTCTGTTAAGTGTGTGTGTGTGCACTTGTGTGTGTCTGTGTGTATCTAATTCAGAACTCTGAAGCAGAGGCATCATGACCTAGTGGAAAGTAAACTTCATAGCTGTGTGATTTGAGCAAGTTACCTAACCTGGCGAGTCTAGTTTGCCCACCAGTAAAATAAGGGTAATAATAGAATATAGCTCACAAAATTGTTTGAAGCAATTGGAAATTTAGATTGGTAGATGAGTAGGTAGAGAGACATAAATATAGAAAGAACAATTCTAACATGTGTTACTGCATAGTAGGATCACCCCATCTTTTATCACATGGAGTTGCATTGTTAATTCATATTATGTTTATAGTCATCTTTGGAATTATAGGATACCTGCTAATGGTTTGTGCCTCTTATATGTATATTTTATTTTGTACTTTGAATTTTAAAATATTGTTGACCCAGTGTGATTTTATTGTATCTGGATAATTGGTGACAATATTAAACTGAATGAAATAGAAAATTTCAGGAAAGTAAATAGCAATCCTACCCCTGCTCTCTGTTCTTGCCACTCATGGTTGACATAACACAACTGATTACTGTCATTTAGGTATACATTTTCAAATAAGCTAATAGTCCTTAAAAATAGTGTCATGCTTTCCAAGATAATAGAGAAATATGTCATTCAGAACAGAATAAGATGTGTTCATGAAATAAAGATATATTGCTTGCATCTTAGTTTTTTACTTACCTATATGAGCTATCAATCGTTTAATAAAAAAAGTGAATTGAGTACCTTCTATGTGCAAGTCATTGTGCTTGAAAATTACAAAGATGAACAAGACATGCTTTCGGTTCTTAAAGATCTTATTCATTAGTAGGGGAGATATACACATATGCAAATGTACATACTCACACACAGGACTGATTATAACAGCCTTGATAGATACTTAATAGATAAGGTTAATACTTGTTAGGTATTTTTATGATGTGAATTCTGTTAAACTCAACTGTGTGAGATGATGTTGAATATCTATATGGCACATAGACAGGTCTCTGCTTGTTTATGCATTTATGGATTCCACCAGCATTTATTGGGTCTTTCCTGTCTGTAAGCTGTGGCACATACTACTAATGCAAAGACGAATAAGGCACAGTCGTACCTTTAGGAGATCACAGTCCAGTGAATGTAAGAGATATTCCAAAGAATGTCATGCACAGGTGATAGTCCTAAATGAAACCAAAATTATAGTTCCTATACCTTAAAAACATAAAACAGAAAGTTACAGTAAATCATTAATTGACAGGGATGTGTGTTAAACTTGAGCGTATTTTCCATCCCTTCTTTGGGTTAAATATGGTCTTTTCTATGGTGGCCTTTTAAAATGCACATGTCCCTGGAGAGTTAATCCATTGAATCAATACCACATCACTGGCTTTTTTCTTTCACAGAAGGGGCCAGAGCCACATGAAGATACAAAAGTTGATGGGGAGGGAGGGTATATTGAGGGGCTTCAGAAAGAAAATCCATCTATTTCATACTTTTGGTGAAGTCCCGGTGCTACATTTCTACCTTAACTACAACACTTATTTTAAACTGAATCATTTTAACTAACAATTTCCTTTGCATATCTTTACCATACTTTTCAATCCACTTTTACTAAAGACATTTAACTTTATCTCTTAGTCACAAAGTGGCCTATATGAATTTACACGGTACTTTAGCTACAATGCTTTCTTACAATTTGGAAATGAAGCATAAATAAATATACATAGTGAAGACTTGGAAAAATATTTGAACAAAAAATATTTACTTCCATTTCAGGTAAGTGTATATGTGTCCATAGCAGTTGGTGCCATTATGAGCAGATCTTCACAATGATTTCCAATAAAAGGTTGCAGAAGCAATCTTCTCTTTATCTTTAAATATGCCATGGGATTTTCTGTTCTTATTCTGTTTGAGAATTTAGCTAATCTTTCATTTACTTTGCAAAAGTAACCTTTTCCTAATCTTCCCAAACTACTTATCATAGCGCCTGAGTAAAATAATCAATGTATCTAGTGAGTTTTGCTAAAAGCTTTTTAACATAACTGCATAGTGAAACAATATTATTTTTCTTCCTCTATAATTGGTTTCTATCAACATTGTTTTCTTTAAACTTTCTCTTAAGTTTTCTCCTATTTAATTCCAAATAAGTAATTATATATTGCTAAAAATAGAATTTCTATTTTATGTACCTATGGAGTAAATAATAACAATCATAATCTTGGAATATCAAAACAGAGAGCCACCAGGAACATTGCTTCATAGCTGTAATGACAAGAGAGCTATTATAGTGGTCCGACTACAGCATTTGAGTTTGGAAGCTCTTTAATACCAATTATGTTTCTAATTCTGACTATGTCCATGTCCTTGGATAAGCTATTTAATATATTTGCCTTTATTTTCTCATTTTAAAAGGCAGAATAATTCTTCTTATATCAAAGGAGTGCATTAAGAAGCAATCGACTTTTTTTCTTTAAAGAAAAAATTTAGGCTGAAAAACAGGACTATAGAAAATGTAAATATTGCATATATCCTTGAGAGTATATTTGTATACATAATATTTATATGACTCAATTTTATTCTATTGTGATAAATGCCTATATTGCTGTCTAAATTTGTGCAAAGAAATCACGTTAATATTCTTCTAAGGTATAAGTACATATAACTTCGTTATATTATATATTTTGTTAACATTGGTTTTACATAATTATTTTTTGGAAAATATAATTTTAGCATAGTTGAATACACTTTTATTGTTTAAAATTGTACTGTGCCCAGAGCAGAGGGAAATGGAGTGAGTGGAGGTACAGATGAACCAAGAGGACTATTGACAGTTTTAGGGGCTGAAGAATCAGGCACTATTCTCTCTACTTTTGCATATGTTTGATATTTTCTAAGGAATATTTAACGTAACTTTTTAAATATGCTTCATAACATAACTCGATTTTGTGAATTCTTAAAGTTTGAATATACTCATGAAGTTAACTGTATTTATAGCTGGTGATTTTTTAAAAAAAATACAATTATTAAATCCCTTGGGGGAGATAAGAAGTTTTAATAAGAACCAGTGGGAAAAAAAATCTGATTTAAAGAGTTAGTAAAATGTTGAAAATTGGTATGGTAACTTAACATAAGTTATATGAAGTGGCTTCTGGAAATGAGCACATTTTAATTTAAATATTACAGAAAGAGGAAATAATCAGTGTTTTTCAGCTTAGCTACAAAGGAGGCAAATCAATGTCTTGGACTGAGGAGCTGAGGAGATGAGAAACCAACATCTCTTGACATCCTAACTCTGCTGGGTGTTGCTATCATTTCATGGCACCAGCTACTTATTTCAAAATTTGGGTTTGGCGTCATATTTTATATATAAAAACAGCTTCTCAGTTCTAAAAGTTGTGAAACATCTGATAGATGAAAACAATCTCACTAACAGACCTAGAAATAGAGACAAAGAGAAGCAGATAAATAAATGACTGCCATATAGGTCTCCTTAGGATTTCTAAAGTACAAGAGGGAGAACAAGGGAAAGGCTCTAAGAAGTTCTCTCTTAGGAGTGAGAGTGCTGCACCTAGTCATTGGCCAACTAAAGAGCAGTCCCGGTTTCATATTTTAGTTTTATAATGTTAAGCCTATTTTTGAATATAGAATGGAACATCTATAGGAACCTGGTGGCATATTTTTGGAGCAGGTGTTAATATATTATAGGCATATTTTGTTTGATTGTGCTTTGCTTTATTGTGCTTCACAGATATTGTATTTGCTACAAAATGAAGGTTTTTTTACAAATTGAAGGGAACCCTATGTGAAACAAATCTATTGTTGCTATTTTTTCCAATGGCATGTGTTCACTCTGTGTCTCATTTTGGTAATTCTCACAATATTTCAAACATTTTAATTATTATTATATCTGGTATGTTGATTTGTGATTAGTCATCTTTGATGTTACTATTTTAATTGTTTTGGGGCTCCAGGAACTGCACCCATCTGACAATTAACTGATAAAGTATATTCTGATGGCTCCACCAATTGTCTGTTCCCCCATCTCTCTCCCTCATCTTGGGCCTCCCTATTCCCTGAGATGCAACAATAATGAAATTGGACCAATTAATAACTACACAATGACCTCTAAGTGTTCAAGTGAAAGAAGATTCTCATGTCTCTCATTTTATGTGAAAAGCTAGAAATGACTAAGCTTAGTGAGGAAGGCCTATCTAAAGCCAAGAGAAACAAAAAGGTAGGCTTCTTGAACCAAACAATTAGACAAGTTGTGAATGCAAAGGAAAAGTCCTTAAAGGAAATTAAACGTGCTACTCCAGTGAACACAAGAATAACAAGAAAGTAAAATAGCTTTATTGCTAACATGGAGAAAGTTGTAGAGGTTTGAATAGAGGATCAAACCAGGCACACTGTTCCCTTAAACTAAAGCCTAAACCAGAACAAAGACCTAACTCTCTTTAATTCTCTGAAGACTGAGAGAGATGAGGAAGCTGCAGAAGAAAAGTTGGAAGATAGCAGAGATTAGTTCATGAGGTTTAAGGAAAGAAGCTGTCTCCATACCATAAAAGAACAAAGTAAAGCAACAAGCACTGATGTAGAAACTGCAACAAGTTATCCAGAAGATCTAGCTAAGATAATTGATGAAGGTAGCAACGCTAAACAACATATTTTCAATGTAGATGAGTTAGCGTTATATTAGAAGATGCCATCTAGGACTTTCATGGCTAGAGAGGAAAAGTCAATGCCTGGCCTCAAAGCTTCAAAGGACAAGCTGACTCTCTTGGTGGGGACTAATGTAGCCGATGACTTTAAGTTGAAACCAATGCTCATTGACAATTCTGAATCTCAGGGCCCTTAAGAGTTATGCTAAATCTCCTCTGCCAGTATTCTAGAAATGGAGCGACAAAGCCTGGATGGCAGCACATCTGTTTACAGTATGGTTTACTGAATATTTTAAGTCCACTATTGGGACCATCTGCTCAAAAAATGTCTTTCAAAATATTACTGCTTATTGACAACACACTTAGTCATCCAAGAGATGGAATATACAAGCAGATTAATATTGTTTTCATTTCTGCTAACACGACATCCATTCTGCAGCCCAAAGATAAAGGAATAATTTTTAATTTCACATAGTATTTAAGAAATACATTTCATAAGTCTATAGCTGCCATAGATAGTGATTCCTCTGATATATCTGAACAAAGCAAATTGAAAACCTTCTGGAAAGGATTCATCATTTCAGATGCCATTTAGAACATCTGTAATTCATTGGAGGAGGTCAAAATTAATGGGAGTTTGGAAGAAGTTGATTCCAACCCTCCTAGATGACTTTGGGGGGTTCCAGACTTCAGTGGAGGGTGTCACTGCAGATGTGGTACAAATAACAGGAGAAAGAGAATTAGAAGTGGAGCGTGAAGATGTGACTGAATTGCTGCAATCTCATGATAAAACTTGAACAGATAAGGAGGTGCTTCTTATGGATGAGCAAAGAAAGTGGTTTCTTGAGATGGAACCTACTCCTGGTGGAGACGCTGTGAACTTTGCTGAACTGACAACAAAAGGTTTGGAATATCACATAAACTTAGTTAATAAAGCACAGACAGAGTTTGAAAGGATTGACTTCAATTTTGAGAGAAGTTCCACTGTGGGCAAAATACTATCAAACAGCATCACACTCTACAGGGAAATTTGTCGTGAAAGGAAGAGTCAATCAATGAGGCAAACTTTATTGTCGTCTCATTTTAAGAAATTGTCAGAGCCACCCCAACCTTTAGCAACTCACCACCATATTGAGCAGTCAATAATATCAAGGCAAGATCCTCTGCCAGCAAAAAGATTATGACTTGCTGAAGGCTCAGATGAACATTAGTATTTTTTTAGGAATAAAATGTTTTAAAATTAAGATATGCATATTTTTTTAGACATAATGCTGTTGGACATTTAATAGACCATAGTATAGTGTAAACATAACTTTTAAATGCATTGGGAACCCAAACTCATGTGACTTGTTTTATTGCAATATTCACTTTATTGCAGTGGTCTGGAACCTAATCTGCATTATCTCTGAGGTATGCCCATATTAAAGAAAAAGACTTGAAGTTTAAGGTGATTGCAAGGCAAATCCATTCAATAACTAATGCTGACCATAATTCCATAAATATTTGAATAAACTGTAGAATTTTTTTTCAAAGACACATTTTAACCTTTTATTGAAGCATGACATATATACATAAAAGTTAGTCTATATTCCAATCAGAAATAGAAATTTGAGCAGATAGATTGCATAAGTCCAATTAAGTACAACAAGACCAGCTCTGGTGAATTCCTTTCCTCTCTAGGTCTGTGCCTCCCTCCTTTCTTCACTTCCTTTTATCTTTCCTCTCTCCTACCTTTCTTCATTTACTTCTTTCCCTTCTTTCTGTCAACACATATGTTTGAAATCTTACTCTACACAAGGCATTAGAGATAAAGCAAAGAACCATGCAGACATGTTTTATGCCTTCACAGATTTTTCAGTCTATTGGGAATGGCAGAGAAATAAACAGAATATCACAATAAAGTATAAAGAGGTAATAGGGGATATACGTTATACAATGGAAGCAAATTAAAACTTGTCCTTTCCCTTTTCCTTACCATTGTTCCAACTGAGTGACCCCAAAGTCAACGTTTTGGTCTTTTTAAATCTTACAATCTATATCAAATTTACAAATGCCTTTGTTCCTAGGATCCAACATACCTTCTAACAATAATAGCTCAAAGTAAGCTTTTCACTTCCCCTTTCACACCACACATCTATTATAGTTCAATTCCCTGTTACCTGGCACAGAAATGTTTCATTTTCACTGATTCCCCTAACAACCTAAGAGTAGTACCTACTCTTTGTAATCAGCTAGACCACTAACATATAAGGAGCAGAATCTCTAGGTAACTATTGCTGAATCTCAAGTGGGCATTCCAAAAGAATGGTAGGGGATCTTGGGCTTGTGTACTTTTGATTTCAAATTTTTTTTTTTTTTTTTTTTGAGACAGAGTCTCACTCTGTTGCCCGGGCTAGAGTGCCGTGGCGTCAGCCTAGCTTACAGCAACCTCAAACTCCTGGGCTCAAGCGATCCTTCTGCCTCAGCCTCCCGAGTAGCTGGGACTACAGGCATGCGCCACCATGCCCGGCTAATTTTTTCTATATATTTTTAGTTGTCCAATTGATTTCCTTCTAATTTTTGTAG
>CAUYSK010019328.1:0-10081 GCA_963575035.1 Avahi laniger | reverse complement strand
CAATTCACAATTGCAAAGATGTGGAAACAACCCAAGTGTCCATCAATACATGAGTGGATTAATAAACTGTGGTATATGTATACCATGGAGTACTATTCAGCTTTAAGAAACAATGGTGACATAGCACCTCTTATATACTCCCGGAAAGGGCTGGAACACATTCTACTAAGTGAGGTATCCCAAGAATGGAAAAAGAAGCACCACATGTACTCACCATCAAATTGGTATTAACGGATCAACACATAAGTGTATATATAAGAATTACATCTATTAGATATTGGGCAGGGGGGAGGGGGGAGGAGGGAGGAAGGGACGGGTATATGTGTACACAAAGAGTGCAATGTGCACCACACAATGGGATGGACATATTTGAAACCTGGACTGAGGGGGAGGGGGGGCAAGGGCAACACACGTAACCTAAACATCTGTACCCCCATATTATACTGAAAAAAAAAAAATGATATGCAGGCTCAGACTGAGCCCAGCCCTGCCACACTCCCCGGCCACCACCACCAAGCTGTAAACATGAATGAATTGTTTAGAAATGCAACAAGTTTCCTGGTAAAAATTGCAAATAAGCTAAAATGAAAAATGTCTCCCCTTTTCCAGTCTCACCCCCAAGAAATAAACAGTGGAAAAATTTCCTATTCTAGAAAACACGTAGTTTTTCAAATGCTCTTCAAAAATGAGTGCTTACTGGGACTTCCTTTCCTCTGTATCATAATGAGATACATTTTTGATTTAAAACACCTCCATAGTACTCTATCGTACAGACGTGCTGTGATTTATTAATCCGTTATCAGTGGATATCTCCTCAGTTGGCTCTAGTTTTTCACTTTTATAATCAAGTGACAGTGGACATTTGTGTGTGCTATATACACAAATGTGTGTGTTTACTTATTTGAGTATATCTCTAGCTTTCCTTTGAAACTTTTACAGAGTGCACGCTAACTTGTCTTGATAACACTTGGAGGGAGGGACGGTGGCACTCATTTTACAGATAAGGACAATAAAGCTCAGACAAGTAGACTGATTCCCTGATTCTCCTGAGTCACATATCTGGAGTTGAGAACCGTCATTCGTTCAACAGATGTTTATTGAACGTGACTGTCCTTTGTAGGCTTGTGTTAGACACTGGGTAAACCAAGCAGCTGAAGTACTACTGCACTCTTGGGGCTTACGGTCTGGTGGGGGAGTTCGTATATGTACAAATTGTGCTCACTGCTGTAAAGGAAAAACCAGAGCAGAGCGCTATGAAAGAGAATATCAGGTGGACTGAATTTAGATTATGCAGTCAGGAAGGCTTCCTGGAGGAAGCCACATTTATGCTAAGGTGTGAAGGAAGAGCAAGACTTAGCAGAGAATGTGAGATGGGAGAAGGTTTCAGGCAGAGGGAGCAGCATATGCAAATGCCCAGCGTGGGAAAGTCTGTGCTAGTGGTGTTTAGGGATGAGACAGAAAATCAGTGTGGCTGGCAAGTTGTGATCCAGAGGAAGAGTGGAAGAGAGAAGGTCGGTGTGACAGGCAGAGGCAGCGGCACACAGGGAGGGCTCTGGAAAGGGAGTCTGGATTTGTCTAGAGTGCAATGGGAAGAAACTGGGGCTGTTTTATGGGGACCTTTTAGGATACCCTGGTCAAGTCCAGAATAAAACCAAACCCAGCCTCTAGCAGAGTTTTCACCTTTTGAATAAGAATAATTATGATGATAATAAAAGTTTTACAGAGATGGAAATTATCTAAGTACATAAAAAAAAGGAGAGAGGAAACAAATAAAAATTAACACTTATTGAATGGGCACTACATGCCAGTCATTGTGCCTAGTGCTTTTCATAAGTCACCTATTTTAATCCTCATGACAATCTTTTGAGGTAAGTACTGTTGCTGTCATCTCCTTTTGCAGATGAGTAAATTGAGACCAGAGAGATGGAGTAACTTGTCTAAATTTGTCCAGCTACTTAAGTACCCTGATACTTCAGTCAAGGTAGAGCATATCCTGGGCCATAAAATAAGTCTTAATGAATTTAAAAGGGCACAATCATACAAAACGTGTTTTCTGACCACAGTGGAATTAAATTAGAAATTAATAATAATAATATATCTAGGAAAACCTCAAATATCTGGAAATGAAACAACACATCTAAGTAATTTATGGACCAAAAAAAATTATAAGCAAGATTAGAAGATATTTTGAACTGAAGGACAAAAGTGCAATGTATTAAAACATGAGGGATGCAGCTAAAGCAGTGTTTAAAAGGAGAATTGTAGCTTTAATTGCTTCCATTAGAAAAGAAGAAACATCTAAAGTCAATGACCTAAGTTTGTACCTTAAGAAAATAGGACAAAAGAACAAAGTAAACCAAAAGTAAATATAAGGAAAGAAATAGTAATAAGAGCAGATACTAATTAAGTACAAAACAGAGAGACTATAGAGAAAATTAGAAAGCCTAATCTGTTTCTCTATAAATCATCAACAAAATTGACAAGTCTTTAGACTAACCCATGAAAAAAAGAATATCAATCACCAATATCAGAAATAAAAAGGGACTATTACCACAGATAATACAGTCAGGAAGGCTGTAAGAAAATGCCATGAACACCTTTACACCAACAAATTTGAAAAATTTGATGAAATTGAAAAATGTCTTGAAAAATAGAATTTACCAAAATTGATACAGGAAACATAAAATCTAAATAACTCTGTACCTATTAGAGAAATTAAATTTGTTATAAAAACTTTCTTCCAAAAACTGCTCCATGTCCACATGGTTTTATTGGTGAAGTCAATCAAACATTCCAGGAAGAAATAACATCAATATTACTCAAATAAATTTTAAAAAATAGAAAAGGTAGAATCGCTCCCCAGCTGTTTTATAAGTCCAATATATCCTTAACACCAAAATATAACAAAGACATTATTAGAAAAAGAAAAGAAAATTATGGACCAATATTCCTCCTAAATATAAAGCAAAAGTTCTTAACAAAACAATAGAAATTGAATCCAACAATATATAAAAATTAAAGGCCGGGCGTGGTGGCTTACGCCTGTAATCCTAGCTCTCTGGGAGGCCGAGGCAGGTGGATTGTTTGAGCTCAGGAGTTCGAAACCAGCCTGAGCAAGAGCGAGACCCCATCTATACTAAAAATAGAAAGAAATTAATTGGACAACTAAAAATATATAGAAAAAATTAGCCAGGCATGGTGGCGCATGTCTGTAGTCCCAGCTACTCGGAAGGCTGAGGCAGGAGGATCGCTTGAGCCCAGGAGTTTGAGGTTGCTGTGAGCTAAGATGACACCACGGCACTCTAGCCCGGGCAACACAGTGAGACTCTGTCTCAAAAAAAAAAAAAAAAATTATAACATATCATGACTAAATAGAATTTCTCCCCCCAAATGAAAGCCCAGTTTAATATTTGAAAATCAATCTATCAGTGTAATACAAAAAAGTGACAGAATAAAGGTGGAAAACTATATGATTATTTCAATAGAATCTGGAAGAACATTTAAAAAAATATTTCACCCCTTCAAAATAAAAATTTACAGCAAACTAGTAATAGCAGGAAACATCCTCAAACTGCTAAAGTCTATCTACAAAAAAACTACAGCTGACATCATTCCTGATGATGAAAGATTGATTGTTTCTCTTGAGATCCAGAAC
The DNA here is from genome assembly GCA_963575035.1 of Avahi laniger. NCBI lineage: Eukaryota > Metazoa > Chordata > Mammalia > Primates > Indriidae > Avahi > Avahi laniger. Next base: position 6,426 of record CAUYSK010019328.1, on the reverse strand, counting down.
AAGGCAAGGATACCGACTTTCACCACCTCTGTTCAACAGTAGTGTGGAGGACCTAGCCAATGCAATAAGGCAAGAAAAAAAGAAAAAGAAAAGGCATAACATTTTGGAAGGAAGAAATAATTCTACCTCTGCTTGCAGGTGTCCTAATAATTTATGTAGAAAATCCAAGGAAGTCTACAAAACACCTACTGAAACTAATAAATGAATTTAGCAATGCTGCTGAAGACAAGGTTAATATACAAAAATTAATAAAATCTTTGTATATTAACATCAAACAATTGGTGAAATTAAGGAAATAATCCTGTATATAGTAGGGCTAAAAAATATTAAATACCCAGGAAGAAATCTATTATAAACATACAAGTCTTATACATTAAAAAATATAAAGCTTTGCTGAGAGAAATTGAGAAGGACCTAAATAAATGGAAAAATATGTCATGTTCATGGTTTGGAAGACTCAATATTATTAAGATGGCATGTTTCCCCAAATTGAGCTACAGATTTAATGCAATTCCAATAGAAATTCTAGAAAGTTTTCTAGTGGAAATAGACAAAATTATTTTAATATTTATGTAGAAATGAAAAGGGTGCATAATAACAAAAGCAATTTTAAAAAAGAAAAAGAGTTGGATAACCTTGGATACCCTACCTGCTTTCAAGACTTACTATGGACTGGGCACAGTGGCTCACACCTGTAATCCTAGCACTCTGGGAGGCCGAGGTGGGAGGATTGCTTGAACTCAGGAGCTCAAGACAAGCCTGAGCAAGAGTGAGACCCTGTCTCTACTAAAAATAGAAAGAAATTGGCCAAACAACTAAAAATAGAAAAAATTAGCCGGGCATGGTGGTGCGTGCTTGTAGTCCCAGCTACCTGGGAGGCTGAGGCAGGAGGATGGCTTGAGCCCAGGAGTTTGAGGTTGCTGTGACCTACACTGATGCCCCAGCACTCTAGCCCAGACGAGAGAGTGAGACTATGTCTCAAAAAAAAAAAAAAAAAAGAAAGAAAAAAATAAAAGACTTACTGTGAAGCTACAGCAACCAAGATAGTTTGGTATTAGTGAAAATATAAACATATAGCTCAGTGGAACCGATCGGAGAGTTCATAAATAGACCCACATGTATTTGGTCAATTGTTTTGACGTAGGAGCCAAGGCAATTCTGTAAGAAGGAAAGTCTTTTCAATAAACGACTTGCTAGATATCCATGCAAGAAAAAAGTGAATATTGACACTTAACCCATGCAGTACATAAAAATTGACTCAAAATGGATAATAGATCTAAAACTTAAAACTATAAAACTTCTGAAAGAAACCACAGAAGGATATTTTTGCAGCCCTGGGGTAAGTAAAGCTTTCTTAAATAGAACACAGCAAGCACATAAAAATCACAAAAGAGAAAAATGATAAATTAGACTTTAATTGAAATAAGACTCTTTTGTTCTTTGAAAGACATCATTAAGAAAGTGAAAAGACAAGTCATAGACTGGGAAGAAATTTTATTTTATTTTTTTTAGATAGGATCTTGCTCTGTTACTCAGGCTGGAGTGCAGTGGCACAATTGTAGCTCACAGATAGCTGGGCCTACACACATGTGCCATCATGCCCAGCTAATTTTTTTCACTTTTTTTTCAGAGATGGAGTCTCATTATGTGCCCAGGCTGGTCTCAAACTCCTGGACTCAAAGGATCCTCTCGTCTTAGCCTCCTGAGTTGCTGAGATTATAGGCATGAGCCACTGCACCTGGCAGCCAAGGTATTTATATTCAAAATGTAAAGAACTCGGACAGCTCACTATAAGAAGACAAACAACTTAATGAGAAAATGGGCAAAGATTTTTAACAGATACTTCTCAAAAGAAGATATGAAAATGATCCACATGAAAAGATACTCAACACCATTAATCATCAGGGAAATGTAAATTAAATGACAGTGAGATACCACTGCATCCCCACCAGAATGGTTAAAATCAGCAGTGTGCTGGTAAATGATTAACAACCAGCTCTGGGTAGGGCGGGAGTGGAGGAAATCTGATTCATAGCGTTTGCCAATTTCTATGGTGTAAATATTCCCACTGTGGTCAATTTCAAGCTACCAACAAGATGTCCCTGAACCCAGAATTGGGAATCGATGCACACAATTCACTTCCACGAGCTGGTGCAAACTGGCTCCAGCACACTACTGGCTAACACGGTTAAAACTGTATCAAGGATCAGTGAAGACGTGGGGCAACCAGACCTCTCACACACTGCTGTTAGGGATGTAAGAAGGTAAAGCTACTGGCAAAAACGGCTTTGCAGTTTTTAAAAAGGTTAAACATTACCTGCCATGCAGCTCAGTCATTCAACTCTTAAGTGAACCCAAGTACTTGGATTTTCGTGGTGGCTTTATTTGTAATAGTCAAAAATTGGAAAGAACCCAAATGTTCATCAGCAGATGATTGGATACCGTGGCATAGTCACGCACTGGAATACCACTCAGCAACAGAAAGGAGTGAACTGTTGATCCATGAATATGTGGGTGAATCTCAAAATCATGCTGCGTGAAAGACGCCAGACGAGAAAAGAGTATGTGCAATATGATTCACTATATAAAGTTTTCTTAAAAAGCGTGCACTGGTAGAGTGACAAAACGCATCAGTGGTGGCCTGGCAAGGGGGTGGAGGGAAAGAAGGCTTGATTACAAAGGGCACAAAGTAATTAGTCTTGGTTGTGGAGATGGATGTCAAAACTGATCAAATTACACACGTTAAATATACCCATTTAGAGAACTTCAATTATATCTCAGTAAAGCTGAAAAATATTTTAAAATGCAAACTCCAAGGCCTGACCCCAAAGCTTAGCTATGAAAGAACTGGGAGAGGTGCCAGGGTTGCAATTTCACAAGCTCCTCAGGGGCTCCTGCAAAGTGTGAGCGCTCCTGAAGGAGAACCCCCCGAATCCGGTCAGGTGTGTGAAGTTTAATTTTCAAGGTTGATAAAGGAAGGTGTGTTTGTGCTTCAAAGTGGGGTCTGAGGAGTTTTAACACTCAGACAGTAGCATTTGCATTTCCCAAATGTCTTAGCTTGTGCTCGGTGCTGCCACGTGCATGGAGATTTGCCTGAAGTTCCCCGGCTGGGAGCAGCAAAGACTCTCAGTACAGCTGAAAGCGAAAGGACTGGATTCAAATCTTCTCGCTACCACTTTCTAGCTGGGCGACCTGCAAGTGTCTCCTTGTATCCTATATCTACTGCTGTGTATCTAAGCTGCTTCAAGTGGGTGAGGCTTAAAACAGTCGTAATCATATATTACTATTTCACTCATGATTTTGCGATTTAGGCAGGACTCATTGGGACTGGCAAGTCTCTGCTCCATGTAGGGTCAGCTGGGGTGCTCCACTGGAGGACGAAGGATCCACTTCCAAGCCACCTTGCCGCTGGCTGTCACCTGAAAGCTCTGGCACCATTGTAGGCTGAGGCCACTGTCCCGTCCATAGTCCATAGAGATCTTTCCATGGGCTGCTCTTGAGGGCTTCCTTACAGCATAGTGGCTGCATTCCAAGAGGGAGTGTTGAAGAGAACCACGCAGAAGTTGCATCCTCTTTTATAATCCAGCCTTGGAAATAGAAAGTGTCACCTTGGCCACTTGCCCAGATTCACCCTTTAACGCCCACCTTCTTGTTCACCCTCTTCCAGCCATCCTGGCCTTCTGTTCCTCTAAAACTCCAGGTGTGTTCCTGCTTCAGTGTATTTGCACCTGCTGTCCCCTTTGCCTAAGATACTCCCTGCTCCTGCCCCCAGGTCTGCTTAAGACTGCCCCCCCTCCCCCTGCAGTCTCCGCTGAACATCCTCAGCCAGGGAGGCTGCCCTGTCACCTCTTTCTTTCCCACACCGGCAGCTCTCGCCGGCACTGTCCCACAGAACTTTCTGCAGCGATGGAAATGTTCTTTGTCTGGGCCTTTTGATGCAGTGGCCACTATCCGCAAGACCGTTAAGCACTTGAAAGGTGGCACGTGTGACTGCGGAACTGCATATTAAGTTGTATTTAATTTCAATGAATTTAAAATTAAAATTAACTCGCTATATGTAGCTAGTTGGTAGCATATTGGGGAGCTCAGCTCCATCCTATTACCCCATCTTATTTTCCTCATAGCAGTAATGGCTATTCAAAATAATCTTACTACTTACTTTTAAACTCGTATTGAGGTAAGAACACTTAACATGAGATCTACCTTCTTTACAGATTTTTAGGTGTACAATATGGTATTGTCATCTACAGGTATCTATTTTTATGTGTCCAACTTTTTATTATGGAAAATTCAACTCTATAGAAAATTGCAAAAATACTAGCATAAGCTGTTGTCTACCCTTCACTTAGATTAATTGTTAACATTTTGGCAAATATGCTTTATTTTCAGTTAGAAGGAAGAATAAGTCCAGATGTATTGTACAACATGGTAACTTTAGTTAGAATGTGTTGTATACTTGAAAATTGCTAAGAGAGTAGATTTTAAATTTCTCACCACACATACAGAAAAGGTAACTATGTATGATAACGCATATGTTAATTAATTTGATTTAGTCATTCTAAAAATGTATACATATACCCAAATCATGTATATGTATACAATAAATGTATACAATTTTTGTCAATTAAATTTTTTTAAAAATATGCTTTATCTTTTATATGGGCATATATAATTTTTTTGGTGGGGGTGGGTGAACTATTTGATAGTTGTGCACATCATAGCACTTTATCCCTAAACACATCATCGTGCACCTCCCAAGAAAAAGGACGTTCTCTTACATAACCATAGTGCCATTATCACACTCAAGAGATTTAACACTGACATAGTGCCATTATCTAATATTGGCATCACACAGTTGTCTAATATATAGTCTATGTTCAGCTTTCACAAATTATCTCAGAAATGTCTTTCACGGCAATTTTTCTTCTGATCTGGGAGATAATCCAGAATCACATATTGCATTTGTCTTAGCTGCTTATTCCTTTAATCTGGAGCAGGTCTCAGCCTTTACTTCTTTCGTGACCTTGCCAGTTTTGAAGAGCACAGGCTGGTTGTTTTAGGAACATCCCTCAATTTGGATTTTTTCCCTTGTTTCCTGGCAATTGAATTTAGGATATGCATTCCCAGGCAGGAGTACTTAGTGACCTCGTGTTCTTTTCAGGGCATCATATCAGGAGACACATGGTGTCTGTTTGTCCTGTTACTGGGGATACTCACTTTGGTCACTCGTTAAAGGTGATATTCTCCAGAGCTTGCCATTGTGAAAGTCCTATTTTTTCCTCTTGGCAATTCTTAACTAATATGTAGGAAGATCCTTTATGTGAACTGTGTGAATATCCTGTTTCTTATCAAATTTTCATTCAATGGTTTTAACGTTCATTGGTAATTCTACCTGAGTCAGTTATTACTATGGAGTTGCAAAATGATTTTTTTCTCTTTATTTCTCTCTATATTTATTAGTTTTCATTCTACCATAAAGACAACTTTTCTCTCCCCGTTTTAAGTTTATGCATTTGTTTGTTTCAGTCAGTATGGACTCATGGAGTTTCATTCAATGTATTATAATCCATTACTGTCATTGTTCATTTTGATGCTGAAATTCATCCAGATCAGGCCAGGGGGGCCTCGTTTAAGATGGTGTCTATGTCCTTTTGACCTGTCTCCATCAGTCTTTGGCTCTTCCGTACTTTCTGGTGCAGCAAGATGCTCTGGGCTTACCTTATTTATTCCTTTGTTAAAATGCTTACTAGCTGTTAAATGCCTACTAGCTGTCTCTCCCGTATTAGAAGATGAACTTTTCTCTTTCTCTGCTACCATTCTTAGCATTAAATCCTTAGGTACAAATTGGCCAAGAGAAGCCCTAGAAATGTACTTTTAAAACTAAGATTATTCTGCATGAGCAGCCAAGAAGTTTCAAATTCCATGCATTTCTCAGCTGTTTGATCGTAACAGCAGTTCGCAGAGCTGGGAGGCAGCTTGCGTGGTTAAGAACTTGGGCCATGGCGTTAGACCTTCCCGGTTTCTCTCTGAGCTTTATTCCTTATTAATTATGACCTGGACTCATCACTTCTCTCTGAGCCTCAGTTCATCATTGAAATGGGACACTACTAACATACCCAGTCACATGGTTATTCTAAGGACTGAGCGAATACACATCAAGTGCTCAGCACAGTGCCTGGAACATGACAGATTCAGCAGCAGCTATTATTATTATAGACCTTTTCTCTTCTAGTCTTTCCAGCAGCTCTGTGAGGTATCTCTGTTTACAGATGAGGAAACTGAAGTTCAGGTGGTTAACTGACTGCTCGTGGTGGCACAGCCAGATGGCAAGGAAGCCCAGGTGGGAACCAATGGAGAGGCTCTCACGGTGATAGTGGACAGTGAAGGCTGGGGCCCGGAGGAGCCCGGATGAGGCAGAGCCCTTCA